>KK120612.1:1342547-1359197 GCA_000611955.2 Stegodyphus mimosarum
ATATATATAAATATATATATATATCATAAAAAGAATGCTTTATATACCGGGTGGCCATAATTAAACTGACAGTGCTCACAGTGTTCTGTAGCGCGATCTATTTGCGAGAATGACGCCACATTTTGTAAGAAGATTAAACAAGACGGGGGACGAAGGATTCCGCGAAAAAACAAATTAGTTCCAAAAGTCACCGCTAGGGGAATATTTGGCGCTGTGTAATAGAGTGTTAACAAATGCAAATTAATACGGAATAAAATTACCTTTTATTATGCACATTTTCTGATTGAGTTCAAGTGCAATATGGCAACACTTTTAAAAAAGCGTAAAATTTGGGATGACAAATCACCACATGCAGTCACAGCAATTCCCTTACATTCACCAAAGGTAACTGTTTGGTGTGGGTTCACAGCACAGCGGAATTTATCGTAGGTCCATTCTTCTATGAGAACATTACCCCGACAGGACCGGACACCTGTTCTGTTACGGGAGAGAAATATCGCCACATGTTGAACAGCTTTGTCATTCCGGCACTTCAGCAAAGACAATGCCTGGGGCAAATGATTTTCATGCAAGATGGAGTCCCTCCACACGTTGCTGTACGGGTGCAACAGATGCTACGACAGAAATTCACAACAGAAAGAGTCATTAGCCGCTGCTTTCCAACTGCATGGCCACCTCGGTCGCCTGATCTTACTCTATGCGACTTCTGGCTATGAGGTTACCTTAAGTCCAAGGTCTATCAAGGAGTGGTCCAGGACCTGGCTATGTTGAAGGATAACATATCACGGACTGTACGGGAGATTCCTGCACACATGTTACTTTCGGCTGTTGTGCATACTGTGCACAGAATGCAATATGTGGTCCACAACAACGACAGCGACATTGAACCTCATTTGAATGTAAAATAAAAGTTAATTTCCGTATTGAATTGCATTTCTTAACACTCTTTTTTCTATTACACAGCGCCAAATATTCCCCTAGCGGTGACTTTTAGAGCCAATTTGTTTTTTCGCGGAATCCTTCGTCCCCCGTCTTGTTTAATCTTCTTACAAAATGTAGCGTCATTCTCGCAAATAGATCGCGCTACAGAACATTGTGAGCACTGTCAGTTTAATTATGGCCACCCGGTATATATTAGATTTTGTAAAACTTACGAATTTTTGATTATGTAATATATAAATTCTTAATTCGAATTCTACGATTCGAAAGCGAGCAGCAGCAACCCATTTCGAAATAAAGCATTTTTATCTCCAACGTGCGAGACTGTTGCCACTCAGAAAAACGAGTGCAAAAATTAGCGCTTTCAGAGTTTTTGATTAAGATTTCGGTCGATTAAAGTCGTAGGAAGATGGGAATAGTCGAAATGGCCTCCCGGGAATTTTTGGAATCGGGAACAATGTATTTAATGTTTGGCAATGCTATTTTTATTTCATCGTAAAAATTTGGAATTTTTTATTAACTATTCTACGATTTGAAAGGGAGCAGTGGCAACGCTTCTCGAAATAAAGCAGATTTTCATCTCCAGCATGCAAGACTGTTGCCACTCGAAAAATGAGGGCGAAAATTATCATTTTTCCGTGTTTTTTATTAATATCTCTGATTTCAGCTACTTTTTCTGCGAAAAAAATGGACTTTGGCCTTTTTCAGGTCCTAGAAAGAATTGTAGAAAGTTTGGTGACGATGGCAATAGTAGTGGCTGAGTTATTAGAGGACAACTAAACAGATCTTTCTTCTTTATATATATGGATTTATGTACTACTGCTTTTCGTGGGATTTAGCACGGTAACGTTAACTGTTTCTTTGTTTTTGATTACGGTTCACTGTTCTCCATACGGGTGATAGGTCATCTGTGTTCTTATTGATGTTGCTGTGACTTATCTCACTTGTTTGACAGTAATAATCCGCGAACAAATCGTCGAAATTCATCGTAGCAAGGAGTGCAAGATTGCGGCTGTACTTAGCAAGAGCCTTGAGCTCTACATAGGTGACAGTACGAAATTTCCTCAATTTCGACCCCAAGTTTGAAGAAGAGCCCCCGGGGGCTGGGTCGAAAGGTCTCCACCACATATTTAGAGTGTCCCATGCCGGACAGATAGTACACAAAATTTCCCCTTCTCTGGGATTCGAACCCGGCTCTGCTGTACTGCAGTCAGCATCGCTAACCGTTATCCCATCTAGGCGGCAGGTCATTTGTTTCAAGAATGACGAAACTTTATTATGGATGCTTAGAGAAAATATTTTAGAAATGAAACAAAGAACATCCTTGTTACTAAAACTACTACTTTATTTCGCAGTAAATAAATCTATTCTATAGAAAACAGTTTAATCTCAACAAACATCAGCGTGGTTGTTAACAATTTGGTGAAATACCTAGAGTTCAAAACATTTGCTCCCAATTATCTTAAACAACTGCTTCAAATCTTATATATAAACGCCCTTTTTTACTGTAATTCAAGGAAAGTTTACCTAAGGAAGTTGCTTGAGTTTGCCTTAGATAAATCTCTAGTTTTATCTTTCGTTCTCAATAGAGTTTGTGCCTTGCGCAATATTTTCACCTATTAGACTGTGACATTTACTCTTCCTAGAAAATTTCTGAAACTTTTTAGTTCA
The DNA here is from genome assembly GCA_000611955.2 of Stegodyphus mimosarum. Lineage (NCBI taxonomy): Eukaryota > Metazoa > Arthropoda > Arachnida > Araneae > Eresidae > Stegodyphus > Stegodyphus mimosarum. The sequence goes on from KK120612.1 coordinate 1,345,158, forward strand.
TAGGATTTAAGGAAAAATGAAGCAAAAACATGAAATAAAAAAAATCTGAAAGGGTTTAGTTTTTGACAATCGGCCAAAAGGATTTATTTAGGTCCTAGAGTTATAAATTATTTTCTCTCTCCTTTCTGCAATCCTCCGTGGTGTAATGTTAGCACACTCGGCGAGTGTTTGAAATCCAGATTCGAGTCGGTAAAGGCATTGCACATTTTTCAAGTCTCATCTTCAGAAAAAATTCTTAATGAATCTACAGTGGCGCCCGAACTAAAAACGCTGGTGGGCGATGATACTTCACAACCAGGATTTGGCGAATGAGTCCTCTAATCCCCAGTCACCCTTTAAAAGAGAAACAAAAGGGAGGAATATAGGGTATTTTCTCCCTCCTTTTTGCATGCCTTCGTGGTGTAATGGTAGCGCACTCGGCGCAAGTTCGAGAGTTCCAGGTCCGAGTTCCGGCTAGGGCATTGCCCATTTTTCAAGTCTCATGCTTCAGAAAAATCGTAATTACTCTACAGAGTCATAAGGTTATTTTGAAGCAGAACACGTGAACCTTAGCCAAGTTTCGAACCTTGAACATCTCGAATATGCGTCGAGTATGCTTCCAATTACACCATGAAGGCATGCAAAAAGACAGGCGAAAATTTTGAAGCTCTCGCTGAGTTCGCACGATAATATGTGGTGGCTTTAAACAAATTAAATAACGAAGAATCTGCTTGTATATAAGTTTCTTGCAATGTGAAAAAACGCTGATATCTAGAGCCATGAAATTTTGAATAACGTAATCCTCCACCCGAACATTGCCTTCTGGAAGGCCGAATTTTAAATTTCGAATTTGTTTTATTTTCTATTTTATATTTTGTAAAACTTTAACAAATTTTTGATTAACAAACTCAACGATTTCAAAGCGAGCAGTGGCAACACTGTACGGAAAAAAACATTTTTATCTCCAGCGCGCGAGATTGTCTATCGGAAACTCTAAAGATGTGCTCCTTTTAAATTATTTTATGATATTGCTGTTGAATTGAATTTATGGTGTTTAAGTGCGAAAAACATGATATTTAATAAACAGAAATAAAGCACAAAACATTAAAAAAACAGCCTTTTGGACGTAATATAAAATCTAAAACCTTTCAGATTTTCTTTTTGTTTTTAATTTATTTGAATATAATACAGGGAGATACTATTTGGTAGCAAAACAGTTTGAAAACTGATTCACTGTTTATAGTGGAAGGTGCAAAATGTTTCGAGACTAATGTTTCGTGAGACATTCGGTTAACGGTCTTTTGTGCTGAATGTGAGTTTCCTTTTGGAAGCCAACCTACAAATAAGGAAATTCAAATATTTAATATCTTCCCCTTGGGCAATGAGGTAAAATGTAATTAGTTATTTGAGCTAGAAAATGGACTTTGGTCACAAATCGTTATACCCTGTTTTTTTAATCACTTCTTTCTTTTTTTCCCAGTCATCTCTTTTTTTTATTCTTTCTCTTTTTTTTTTGTCACGCTATGCGATTGAATTAACCACTGCTCATGGTGACAGAGTTTTCAAAAGCTGAAAATGAATGAAAGAGGAATGGAAAAAATAAGCGAAAAAGAGAAATTAAATATAAAAACTGAGCAGAGCAGATAAAGAATAGAAATACCTCGCGGATATGGCTAGAAAAAAAAAGTGAATCACAAAAAAATAATGATGTCGTCAAAAATGTGCCCTGCACCACTTAAAGCCCGAGGAACCAATAAAACAACAAAACACAAAACTTCGATTAAACAGCGATATATGCGTCCCATTTTGAACACGTTGTAATTCAATTAATACTTTTTCTGGCACTTTTTTTTTGTTGGTAATATTATTATTTTACTCTATCTTTTCTCTGGCTTTCGTGTTTGACTGTGCTGTGTAATATTTGAATTAGAATTTCGAATTACAATTCTTGATGTTTTTTTCACTGTTTTTGTGTTAATCTATTTTTATTTTATTTTTTCCTGCACTTACCAAATGAGAAAATAAATAACAAAGATCGATAATTACTTAAAGAATCTGTTTTCCTCTAATCGCAGAGTAAAAATTGAAGTTCACGCTTTCCCCCCCCCCCTGCATTTTTTTTTTTTTTTTTTAATTGTGTGTTTATCTGCTTTGTGCGACAGAGTTAAAATGCATATTTTCCTCCAATACGCATGCGCTTTGGAGTGCCGGAAAAAACAGGTTGTAAAAGTAATTAAGATTCCGGCATGTGATACGATTTTCTCGCCGTGTAAAGTTGCTGGGGAACATAGATTACGGATAATGCGCTTAAAGGGATGAAATTAATGGATTATCCGGCATAATAATCACATTATAATATTTTTTTCAGCTTCAGAGTAAATTTCGAAGATATTCAAAGAAATGGGTAAAGTTGATGAATAATTCACAATGCAAACATTTTACGCTTTCTTTAAACAATTATTTCTAAGTCAAAAATTCTAAAATAAAATTCAGTAATTATATACGGTGCTTAACCTTTAAGAGAAAAGGCATTTGACTTCTGGGTCGAACATCATTATATGTCAGTCCTAGATGTAGATGCTGACCTAAGAATTCTAATTTTCTCATCAACGGCACGCAATTTTCTACACAAAATGTTGCGTTTTTACTTGCTTGTACGAAGTAAAATGGTAGTATTGTAATCGCGAAAAATGTCGGGTATTCCCACGAAAATATCCATTGTGTCCGCGATCGAATGCAATTTAACGATGTTTTCGCGTGACATCTGTACGTAAGGAGAGAATAAAGGATTCTTTTTCCTCAAAAAATTATAAAACTCATTTAAAATAGATTCTGACGAGATTTTTTCGTTGTTTCTGTGCGTACGTACGCATGCATTTCTCATACCCCAAAAGCTTCATAACATTGAAATTTGTATTATAGAGCTGCTATAACATGTAGATGTGCACCTCCTATTTTGGTTGAAATCGGCTGCACCGAAAGTAAATAGATTTATATACACCCACTCCGTTATTCGGCTTAGTGAGCTCAATTTCCCTATACTTATACGTTTGTCAGTTGTGCATTAATTGCTTTAAAAGTGATTGAATTATTTTGCTCTTATCTTCTGGTTAATGTTTTTATGCCTTTAGTTAATTTGCACGCAATACTTGTAGAATTATCAACAATTTAAAATTTGTTTAAGTGCGGCTAAGTTTAATTTTTTTTTTACCACAGCAGCCATATTTGTTTACATTTGAAAGTTGGAAGAATAGTGGATTTGTTGCCAGTTTAGAGAAACTAAGCTTCGCAACAACAAAGTAACGTCTTTTTACACAATTGCGAATTAAATTATGCTTAATCCATTCTGAAATTATCATTTAAGTTTCTAAATTATGCCATAAATTGACTCAGCTTAGCGTCCAAAACAAATTCAGTCAGTTTTTACACCTTCAGAGTCTTTTTGCCGAGTGAGACCAAAAGTAAACTTTAAGTTTTGTGCACCGAAAAATCTGCCTTCTTGCCCGCTGGCCGAATTGCTTGCTTTCGCATCGAAACTCTAATTTTAGTTGTAAAAAATAATTGTTTAAACTGTATTTGGTATTTTACGTTTTTCTTTATCTTTCGATTTTTAATATATGTATTTTATGCTATTATGTATTTTTGCTTTGCCGCGAATTGAGACCTGAATTAATTGGATGAGAAATATACCTCTAATGAAATTGCAGGAAATTAGTTTAAACAAAATGCAGGAAAAATTGAATATAATTTAATATTCCGTGCAAGGAAGATGGGGCGTACACATGAGATTTTTTAATTAGGATTTACGTAGTCCTTATATTCCTTTCCCCAAAATTGCTGGTTAATGAAAAAAGAATAGTCATCTGTAGTCAAGGGTGTTTCTTTCTCTATCATAATTGTAGAAAATGCAGGGATTTGAAAAGCTCATTGGCTGTTTCTTGGATTTTCATACTCAAAGTGCTACTTTTCGAAGGTTGATTTTTGCATCTTATTTTGTGATCATGACATAGCTACTCATATCAGATCCCCAAAATAATCATGGCTACGAGTAAGAGAACGGCATGTCACTGGGCAAGGCCTCGGGCACCTCATAATCGACTGCCCATCTCTGTCAAAATTTTTATTTAAAACATGAGAGGACCCAAGGATATTTTGTCCCTCTTTTCTATTACTTAAATATTATCGAAATAAGCATGCTTTATTTTTAGCCTACAGGCCGCACAGCTACCTACCATAAGGCGGTTCAACGAATGCTGCCTATATGCGGTCAAGTCATAAATTTCGAAAGCAGAAAACGCGGAAAATTCGAAAGCGGAAAAAAAGGGGATAATCTCAATTGGAGTCGTGAGAAAATGTGGGAGTCGTTTAAACATCTAACTTCTCTGCATTCAGTTTTATACAGAGAAAATGAAAATGCAAATTGAATTCTTCGAAAAATGCGATTTTGTACAATGAAAAGGCATTATATTGTAAGGCAAATAACACACACACAGGAAGTGAATGTAGAAAATGGTGAACTTAATTTACTTGTGAATTTGACAGTTATAAGGTATTTCTCCCGCCTTCTTCGCATGCCTTCGTCGTGTAGTGGTTAGCACGATCGACGCGTAACCGAGAGGTCCGTAATTCCCGGCGAAGGCGTTGCTCATTTTCACGTCTCCTGCATCGTAAAACCTAATGTCTCTACAACTGGCGCCCGAACTAAAAAGGTGGTGGACGATGATTCTCCACCACCGGGATTTGGCGATTGGGTCCCCAAAACCCCAGTCGCCCTTTAAAAGGGGGAGTATATAAGGTATTTCTCCCGCCTTCTTCGCATGCCTTCGTGGTGTAGTGGTCTGCATGCTCGACGCGTAACCGAGAGGTCCGTGGTTCGCTTCCCGGCGAAGGCGTTGCTTATTTTCACGTCTCCTGCATCGTAAAACCTAATGTCTCTACACAGTGACCACACTTAGATAGATCTAGACACATTTTATGATAGCGAAGCGTACTAGATCTTACCAATTTCTCTGCCTAACATCTACATAGTATGAAATAACAGGAGACTTCATAGATTATAAAACATTTTTCCAAAGTTTAAAAGCTGAAGGCAGGGATCTCGACATCGCTGCTAGAAAAATTTCATATTTTTTTGCAAAAATGAATGCTTTTGGATATCATCACCTGGATACCAACACTAGACGCCGTTCGATTTGGCCTCTTTCCTTGGTAATGTAATGTAATATACGAGTGTGCTGCAACTCACCCGGCCTATAATAATCGGCCTCATGATTAACGCAGCATACCCAACCCAGACAAACAAAAATACAGTTAAAAGAATAAAACACAGATTGAAACAGAAATACAGTTAAAAACATAATTCAAAACTAAATTGCAAGTATTGTTCTTTTACCATTTATGAAGTTCAACAAATCTTTTGCAAATTTAAACACTTAAAGTTCATAACAACTAGTATGTGTTTTGCACCATAAAATGTTTTCTTCTGAATCTGATTCAGAGTTATCAGTTTTATCACGTTTGCTGAATCAATATTTTCTTATTCGTATCTTTATTAAAAGGTTGAGTTCAGTTAATTTTGTATGCTGATATCAAAACGTTTCAGAACTACTACATAAGTGGATTCCCCGATTTGTTTACTAGTTTTAACTAGGTTCCTGTAGCATATGTATACGTCTAGGAAGGAAGTTATATTCCTGAATTCTTTTCCATTCATTTTATCAGGCTACCATTTAATTAACTGACATCACAGAGGCATCCAGTTTCATAAAAAAGGGTCTGCTTCTTAGATGGAAATATTTATGCTTTTGCATGCAGTGTATGTGTGCCTAAGGTTAAAAGGAATTATCACATTTCCTTACGCATGCTAGTACTTATCATATAGAATACTGATGTATAGTATATTAGTGTGTCGCAATTATGTGCATTGGTGTATTGTGTCTATCTTTTAGTGTACAGTATCTTAGTGTGCAGCATTATGTACATTGACGTATCGTGTCATTGGTGTATTGTGTCTGTAAATGTACTCTGGCATCATGTTGCTATATTTCAAGATCTAACTACATACAGAGTAACACCTGCAGTAGTATAGTGTATTATTAATATTCACATAAAAGCGCATTTTAAAATTTATCGAATTTACGCAGTAACTATGTGTACCAATACTTAATTTTAAATGTATCGTAATATAGTGTAAGTGTCTACGTATCTTAGTGTAAGTGTCTACATATATCAGTGCATTGTATCCATCTGTAAGTTATTGTAGAATAATAGAATAATTTTATTAATGTGTTTTCATGTGCATATCGTACCCACGTATTAGTGTCAACGTATATTAGTCTATAGTATATTGTGTCGCATCTTGTAGTATATTAGTGTGTTGCATTATTAGTGTCTATGTATATAAGCGAACTGTAAACATGCGAACATTGAATATACGTAATTATGAGTATATTGTACTTACGTAGTTGTGTCCACGTCGTTAAGTGTATAAGTGTCTATGTAAATTTGTGTATTAGCGTCCATAAGTGTACTAGCATCCCTCTATAAGCGTATAAGTGTCTACCTCGTATAAGTGTCTATGTATAAAATCGCATAAGTATCTAAGCACACAGTGAATACGCACTTCTCTATCAGGCGCATTGTGTCCATCTGTTATAAGTATATTAGTGTCTTCTTGTATATTTATGTCTATTTGTAAAAGTTTCAGCTACAAATAGTTGCAGGGTTCGGACAGCACCCGAGTAGTCATTGTAAGCCGTCCGGATGTCCGGCCCTGCTGTCACCTATCACCTATCATGGTGTAAGTGACTAGAACGACCAGCTAACAAGCTCGAAGATCCGTGGTCCTCAACTTAAAGAGGACAAGGACATGGTTGAGGTTTCTTGGTTTGACAAACTTAAGACACTCTACACATTTATTTTTAGTAAGCATTGAAGTCCACGTAATATTAACACTCCTTTTGTCAATAATTTGTGCGGAAACTCGATATTTATAGAATGCTAGAGCAGGGTTTCCCTTAGTTTGAATAAAGAATAATTTAAATTTTTGTATCTTTTCAGAACTTCTCATTTATCCTGATATTTCCTCGCCAGAATGCAAATTAAGTGACGTGTAGAGAGTATTTAAACAGGCGAAGTTACACAGAGCGTTATTTCTCTAGTGTGTAGAGTCATTAGGATTTTTTATGCTGGGAGACATGAAAAATGAGAATGCCTCGCCGTTACTTGAACCTGGAACTCTCGAATACGCCGAGTGTGCTACCGTTACACCACAGAATGCCTTATAATACTCCTCCTTTTAAAGGGCGACGGCATTAGAGGACCCAATGCCAAATTCTGATGGCGAAAAATCATCATCCACCCCCTTTTAGTTCGGGCGCCACTGTAGAAACATTAGGATTTTTTGAAGCAGGATACCGAAAAAAATGTGCAATGCCCTCGACGGGACTCGAACCTAGACTTCTCGAATGCGCGCTGAGTGTGCTACTGTTGTAGAGACATTAGGTTATTACGAAGCAGGAGACATGAAAAATGAGCAACGCCTTCGCCGGGAATCGAACCACAGACCTCTCGTTTACGCGTCGAGCATGCAGACCACTACACCACGAAGGCATGCGAAGAAAGCGGGAGAAATACCTTATATAATACACCACGAAGGCATGTAGAAAGAAGGGAGTAAATAATTGTGTTGCCCGTTTGCCCTTTTTCTTTCCTCCAGCTGTAATCTTAATTGCAGCTACGCATTCTGCCCGTTTATTAAGTCTATCGCCGGTGCAGGTTGTTAAGTCCGCCTGTTAGCTTTAAGTAAATTGTATAGTCTAGCACTTTTGTTTACCATTTTGAATTTAACGTTGAATTATCCTTAAGCTCCTCACTGCAAGTAGTCGGTGTTATTGTGAGCACGAAGTGCGCGCCTTTTTTGTTAAAGAGTTTGAGAATAAAAGGGCTATTTACACCCCTTTTTCTCTTATTCTTCACGTCGATTCAAGAAGTCACCAGGCTTGTTACTAAGATCTTGACACATGCATGATAGGGAAAAGAGTACGATCTTACACTATAAGTGTTAGATAATATCTAGTTTAGCTGATAATTATGCGTTACGGGGTTGAGAGATTTCAGTTTGATTTATTATCAACGAATTTCTAATGAACATTTAAAAACAATAAACATGAATACATTGAATCAACCTCTATAATATTGCTTCAGAAGTGACATCACATGGTATTCGAAAGTGATTTGTTATAACTTGTTTCAGAAATGATATCAGAATGAAACATTTTAAGATTTCAAGCACTAAAAATCCGAGGGCTATTAGCTACTGTTAGGTAATCCATTCATATAAAAATATCAGTTTGGTAAAAACTTGATTCCACATCATTAGTAGAGAAAAGCATTAAGCTGTTTGATAAAAAATACTTATATTTGAAATATATATTGTTTTCCAAATAAAAACAACTAGTAGTAGACTAAAAGCCCTACATATCAGGTGTCAGAATCCCAGTATGGCCTTAATAGAAAAATTTCCAATGAAACAACAAAATGAGAACCATAAGACAAAATGGCTCTCATATCTTACAAACATGAGAGAAGGTAAGACGATTTATGCGGACCCATTGAAACACACTTTCTTTAATCGCTGAAGCTTCTTTTAAGTAGAGAAAGTTCTCCAAATACACTCCTTAAAATAATAAAAAAAAATATATTAACCGCTCAGAAAAAGTACCGCTATTAAGCTCGATTTCTAAACTTTTAACAACTGCCGGCTATTGGATTTACTGTGAAAAGAAGAGTGGAATATGTCAGTTGTATATCTTTAGGTAGCAAAAGACTATGGAGTTTAAAGCAAGTGCTAGCAGAGTGAAGACGTTCTTCACTAATATCAATAATTTTTAGATGGTTTAAGTGAACCCTTTTAAACATTAATGCATTTAAATATTAGCACTCATTAATGAATTTAAATATTAGCACTCGGCGAGCGTTTAAAACTGAAGAAAACTGTTGGTATTTTAAAAACATAGCTATCCAAAAGTGTGAAACATAGAGAAATGATTAAGTATAAAGAAATGTTTAAATTCTAGTGAAGAACTTAATAAGGACCTGTCAGGACTGAGTGTTCGGTGCAAATTCTCGGCGAACATATTCGTGAAATACTTTAAGTCCTGATCGTGAACAGGGAACTGAATGCAGCTATGTTCTGTGGTAGAAAACTGTGGTTAAGTGGTAGAAGAACTGCACTTAAGAAGGATTTAAAATCCCCTTTTATTAAACCACAATTATATACAGCCACTTCCCAACTCGGGAGGGATACAGAAAATAATGACCGCACTTGGGTCTAAACTGAACAATCAAATAATTTAAACTAAAATTAAATAGAAATTAAGTAGTCGTTGCTCACAGAGCTATAAACGCGAGGTTGGCCTCTATACTAAATGGGGCGTAGCAAGATTTAACTAATACTGACGCACTTAGAATTACTTCACTAAGTAATAGAGTAACAGGGCTATGGCTTAGAATTTAAATACTAGCTGGTCAGGCGAACGGCGAACGTCGAACAGAGTAGCAGTGGATTGAGACTAAAAGCTCTCTCACACTGAGAGGTTCCTACCTATCGCTTAAATAGAAATTGGCTCCACTTCAAATTAGCATAAAGCTGAAACGCGCGTTTATTCTAACGGGAAGTTGAAATAAGAACAGATAGGAAAGGCAAATTAAAATAAAACTTTGTTAGTTTAAACTAAAACCTTACAGACCTACTACAGATGTGTTGTTGTTGCCGTCGTTCTCATATTACATGGAAGAATGTTTGCCACAGCCTTCTCCAAAGAGACGTTGGAATTCTATCCCTCCCCCCAATTTCAAGGGGTAGACCATCCCCTGCGGGTAGTCCGGGGGTCTCCCACTCCTCTCTTCTTTCAGCAAACCACACACGAGAGGTCATTCAGCTCGCCGGATATTTAGAGTGTCCCCAAGCTCACAGACACTATGCATTTACAAACATCCATGACTTCTCCGGGATTCGAAACCGGAACAGCAGTACGTTCCCCTAACCACTATACCGCTGGACAACATTATAGATCAGCGTCTGTAGTAGATCTTTAGTAGATCATCTTTAGTAGATTTCTATATTTTCTGCATTTGATTGGTGGTGAATCTCGAAGTTATGCTGGATCTTGGGATAAGTCTACTGAGATATGGAATTACAGTTGCTGTTTTTCACTGAAGTTGCTAGAGATGAATAATCTTTTCATGTCCCTAATGCACTTAAATCCATTGGGGAAAGACAGAAGTTTCTTAAATTTAAGTATTCTAGTCAGTGCTTTGCTCTTACTTAAAACTTAATCGTCAAAGGTTAAACGTGTAAATTTTCTAACTCAGTAAATTCATTATGAAATTATAGTTTCTTATTTTTCTTTTGAAACTTTGACGTTGATCTTGTAAGTAGAAAATTTTTGTATAGTGTAATAAGTTACTTCTAAATGAAAATTATTTAAAGCTTTTCCAAGATACGACCGATGGCGTCTGAGCAGCTAAGTATTTTTCCTATTAGAAATCAAATAGTTAAAGTTTTTTTATTCTATTCCATCGTTTTCGTACTGTTAGTTGAATATTTATTCAGAAAATTGTCTTTCAGTTTATATGATGCTAGCTAAATTGTGTGTCCTTTGCAACTAGAACGTTGGAGAAGATTATAGCGACTATTCTCTGTTCTTCTTACAACTATAGGAAGTCTAAAGAAGGATTAAAATACCCTTTCATTCCATTGAAAGAATAATAACAGTTGGATAATAATAACAGTCCTTTCAAGCTTACAAGAAAGCCTCCACTTGGGCTTTAACTTGAAATAGAAAATAAGAAACTAAATTAATTCTAACTGAAATTTGAATTAGTTCTGTTGCCGGTATTCCTTTTTCCGCGTTTTTTAAAATTCTTTCTGTTCCCGCTAAACCAGAGAGTACAGTCCTCCCTCCCACAGCTCCTCAGGAGATGTCAAGTTGAGTCATTAAGAAGAGCTGGGCAGTTTCTTTGTAAATAAGTTAGTCTTCGTTAGATTGAAGACGTGTCTTAGTTTAGGTTCCTTTCGAAATCTGTAGTTTCATTCTATTTGTAATTTCGTTACAAAATTAGCTGTTATTTTCACATCTTGTGTTAATCAATATGGATGTTTCAGACATAATTGAAACTAAAAAGAAAAAAAAACCTCTAGTCCTTTATAAAGGTTATCAGTATGATAACCTTTATAAATAAAAATTTGATAAATAAAAATAACTAAAATGTAGTTTATTGGATTTGCGTAAATGAAAGAATTAAAAGCTGCAAATTGCTCAGTTAAGACCAAATAAGTGTCGGTTTAGAAGAAAGAACATCGTTTTAGAACGAATATTTATTTTGAAAGATTTTATTATAACTCACCCTTATGCATAACCTCGGAAGTATGTTATTTTTACTTTAGGAAACGATTGTTTAGTTCATTGCCAAAATCATTGCAGCTTTTGAATATATATATATATCTCTCTTCCCTTTTAAATACAGTATTAGCTTCATTCATACAAAGATCTGAGAACCTCAATATTTTTCGATTATTTCCTTTAAAAACACTTTTTATAAATCTAGAAATTTTTTGCTTTCCTAAATTTCGGGTAAGGCCAAAGCCCACTCCACTATGTAACCCTTTGGAGAAGGGGGGTAATGAAGATTAATGATTTCACGGAAACAGGAACGTTTTTGACAACCGCGTAAACAGAAAGACATCCTGAAATTTAGCCGAAGATGTAGAGAAATAATTAACCGAGTTGGCCCACCGGCGAACACTAACAGGCAGGCAAGACTATGACCGTAAAATGGCCTTCACGCCCTACTGAGAACTTCTGAGCTTTCCTACCAGAAGTGATTGAACTTCCCATTAAATACTGATTCTATCTCATTTACATAAACCGCGATACTGAAGACTCATTCTGGCAAGGAAACAAGATAGTTGGGAAACAAGGTAATAGAGGAAAGGTTTTCAAAATTAAAATAACTATCAGAAAATTAAAAGAATCCCTACTAGTTTATGTAAATGAAAAGAACCGAACTAAAAATTAGTGTGAAATGTGTATGAACTTTCTTTATGATACTTTCTTTATGAATTTTAACCCCTTCCGGTACGATTTAATAATGAAAAACTGTGCATGAAATAGCCATTTAATTTTTATTAAAAAAACTTGTTTTATTTTATAATTCTTACATATTCTTAATTAATATCCATTTTTACACATTGTTAACTCCTTCCGGTATTATGACGAGTCTAGCTCGTCATCGGTGTTTTATGCCATACGCACAATGACGGTTCCAGAAGATTCACTATCATCACTTATTAGTCTCCTAGCACGTTTTCGCTTCCTTGGTAATATTTCACTATCATTACTTTCATTATCAGTATCAGGTAAATGTACACTTATTTCTTCATTCATAATCGAATGACCTTGACCTTCGTACTCTGTACTACTCTTATCCATTATGGTATTTATTATACAACACGTTTTTTCTTTTAGCAAAAATATATATCGACGGATGTTCACACCAACTGTTTACAAGAATGAAATCTTACAGACTAACAACAATTTCGCCGCGTCTTGTACCAAGAAATTCTAACGGTAAACAATATGTGATAGTGATATGTGATATGTGATATTTTCACAAGTAACAAAAGTGTTGCCAAATTCAGTACACTAGAAATTTTAAATTAAATAAATTATCACATTCAACAGTAACTTTAGTCGCATGACGAGTGTAGCTCGTCATTGTGCGTATGGCATGAAACACCGATGACGAGCTAGTCTCGTCATAATACCGGAAGGGGTTAAGACGTTGTCTCAATGATTTTTGAAGACAACTATTTATTATAAGTATCAAGACAAGAAACTTCGCTTATACGATGTTCTCCTAAATAGTATTTTAATACAATAAATATAAGAAGGGCCTTAATAATTAGTATAATAAAAGCAATCCTGAAAGGAAATTAGCCATTTAATCCTTCAGTGATAACATGGAATACAGGACATTTATTATGAGACACTTCTGTTTATTTATTTGTGAAGAGAAACGTCTGCATAAAATTTCGTTTATCCATATTGTTACGTAAGAACAGGTTCGTAATGGATAGAATGAACACAGAACCAATGATAGCTTGATAAAATAAATTTTTCTAAAAGAAATCATTTCCAGTTCTGAAACTTTCCATAAAAAAACTCGTACAGCTCTTCGCAGTATCACAGAGGACAATCATTAGTTATCACTTCATACTACTAAGAATATTAAACACAACACAACGTGATGCAAAACGCAGCTGAAAGGCGAAGCTCTCATGGATATCTCGCGACTCAGAATTTAGCTCTGAACTAACGAAAGAGAAACTCTTACTCTCTCCAATCTTATATAGCTTTCCCCAACCGCCAATTTCTGCTACCATATACTTCTTGCAGATACAAATGAGGGTCAGATACGATTGCAGTTATATTTAGGGGTTAATTACATTTATTTAAGCACAATACCAATTACACTTATACAGGGACCGGACCTAAATGTCGCTAAATATGCGCCACGTTCGATGACTTTTGGTGATTCCTGGCAAATTTGGGGAGAAAAATTAGTCGCCAAAACCATCATCAGCTTGGTGATACGTCGCCAATTTAGTGAGATAGTCATCTTAAATAGACTTACATCTGTATTCTTATTTTTCAACATGACGTCTTCTCTTTCAATATTTCATGTAACATTATACAAAAAATACTACAATTTCACACATAGTTTCACTAAAATTATTTACGTGCATTCAAAATTTGTAACAATATACTTGCGCTTTAATATCAAAAAAAAATTATCTTAAACTCTTACGATCACAAACGAATCATTAAATCTAAATGATAATTGTTGGAATAAAAATTATAACCTACTAGTAATAAATAAAAAAACGAATAACTAATTAGAAATAATGTCTAGATTATTTTGCAAATTTTATGTAAAATATATATATAAAATATTTTGCATAATATGTTCCTAAATTATTTTTGCATTTTCGGTTCT
>KK120612.1:1373254-1403578 GCA_000611955.2 Stegodyphus mimosarum
TTCAAAGTCCAAAATGTTTAATAGTCTCTAAAACTGATGTATCTGAGAGGTCATTACTGTTTTGATTCAGATATTTATATTCGCAAATATTGATCTTATTTATCTACTGTGGGGTTCCACCCTTTTATTTCACAGTTAAATGTTGGGAACCTCTTACACCGATAAGCGAATAATCTCTTGAGTATGCGAACAGAGATGTAAGACTCAAGAAGGATTAATTACCCTTTATTTTTCAAAATAAGAGTTAACACAGTCGGCTCCTATCTCGGAGCATACAGCAAAGCCTCCACTTGAGCTTGAACTTAAAGTAATAAGAAGTAGAGCTTAAGTAAAAAGATATAGCCGAAGCTAACAGGATTCTTAGTAGTTGGCCCCTAAATCTCAATTAAATAGGCGAAGCTGTCAAGGGCCTGAAGTACAGCCCTGCTTAGTAATAGCTTAGAGAGAGACGTAGCCCAGAGGCAAACGCGTGCTAATCAGAAACTCTGGCTGTCTAACAAAGTCAGTAAAAGATCGATTTAAATACTACTCTTATTCATTTGCATTAAACGCGTTTCTGAAAACACATTCTGGTAGGAAATTGTAAGCTGAAATTAGGAGAGCTAGGAAAATGTGATAAACTTAAAGTAACTGTTATAAACTTAGGATAAACCTTGCATTGCAGCAAAGTTTTACAATGATTATTCTTAAGACATAAACGAAGAATTGAAATTTTTATTACGGATATTGAAACATTAATTTTCTCCTTTTGAATTGAATGGAAACAAACTCGTTGGTAGTCAGACAACGAAAATCTTTATTTAAATTGAAGAGAATGTGCCAAAGTAAAGTTTTAAATTAAGCAAAATGACAATCTAAACATTCTGTATAATAATAATAATAATAATAATTAATAATAATTAATAATAATAGAAATAAAAAATGTTAAAGTAAGTTATTTTTTTTACCCCAGAAAGGCTGTTAGGCTTGAAACAACATTCTGCTTCGAATCATAAACGGCTTTATCACTTTTCAGATTGTTACCACCAAATATTATCGCCCAGTTTTATATTTAAAGAAATTCAATAATGAA
The DNA here is from genome assembly GCA_000611955.2 of Stegodyphus mimosarum. Taxonomy (NCBI): domain Eukaryota; kingdom Metazoa; phylum Arthropoda; class Arachnida; order Araneae; family Eresidae; genus Stegodyphus; species Stegodyphus mimosarum. The sequence goes on from KK120612.1 coordinate 1,374,327, forward strand.
GAATCTGTATATGTATTTTAATGTAATGTATTTTAATAGCGTAGGGGGAAAATCCGGTACCTTTTAGCATCTTTCGATATTTGCCCTGGCTGAGAAGACCGTAGCGGCTGAAAGTAGGGTTGAATTTATAAGCATGATGACGCATTTAGCACAACTGAGCTTGAAGAATCACAATCTTCATTTTTTACGCATATTAAATCATACTTTTTGTAGACAAGATATTTCTTAGTTGAATAATTTTCATGTGCACGGGTTTTAAAGTACGACGTCATCTTAAGCAAGTAAGCAGCAGCGTCTTGCCAGCATGAAAGCGTAAGCGAAAGAGAGCGCTGCAATTCAAAGGAAGAAGGGAGGGAGTCAAAAAGTTTCAGTTCGACTTAGAAAAAAATTTCGTTTAAAATTATTTGATTGGGCAGGAGGTATCTGCATTAAAACGTTACGTAACATAGAAAAAGATCTCGAATCCGGGAGAAGAGATGAATATAGGGGGAGAACATAAAATCTAGAATCTTTAACTTTGAGGTCGCCAATTATTTTTACAGCAGCTATCGTATTTTGTTATAACTTACGTGTATGTTTCTCACATTGTGAAAAAACAGCGACATCTAGAGCCATCAAATTCTGAATAACATAGTCCTCCACTGGAATATGCGCACCTGGAAGCCAAAATCTTGGATTTCGAATTTGTTTTATTATCAGATTCATATTTTTTATACTTTAACTAATATTTGACTAAGAAAGTGAATTATTTCAAAGCGAACAGTGGCAACTTACAGTACGGAATAAGATATTTTTATCTCTAGAGCGCTAGACTGTCTGTCGGAAATTTTAAAGATATGTTCCTTTTAAATAGTTTTAGTCGAAATGTTCCCGAAACGTGTATGTGTGTGTAAAGGAAAAAAACAAGTTCCTTTGGACGTAATACAAAATCTGAAATCTTAAGATTTTTTTTTTTTGCGGGGGGGTATTTGTTTGACTTACTTTTAAACCTGAATTTATGTTAAATCTGATTTTTAAGTTTTATTACTTCATATTGTTAGGTAAGCCAATAAATAATAACATTAGTACAGCGCTCACTGAGCGAAAGGTTTCTTGTTTGCGTAATACTGAAATGAAATTCGAATTACTATTTTTTTTTGTTTATTAATATATTAACTAAAATAACGTTGATTATGACTGTTTTTTTTTCGGTTTTGTTCTGTTTTAAATCTGAATCATTCTGTTTGACTGAAGCATTTAATCTACAACTGGAAATGGTAGTCCTACGTAATTATGAAAATTAGTTTTCTTCGAACGACTGTCAGCTAATTTGTATTGAATTATTTTTCCCATTTGTATTTTACTTGAATTTGCATTTTACGTATTTTAGATCAGCAACTGCTATGATTTGTAACATACATATATATATATTTTTAACTAATCTGGCTCAGCTACATCTTTCCATCGTTTCAGACCTCGCCACTGTCATGCAGAATTTCCCAGTTGCGCAAAATCTTCACTGTTGGAGAAAATTTCAGCAATCGTTGATACCGAGGCAAAGTGCTTTTATTGAAAAGCAATGTAACGCCTTTTATGAATGGCCCCCTCCAAACGTTAAAAAAGGGTGGGTAAAAAAAAGAAGACTATCCTAGATTCAAGGCGGAAAAGGGATAAGCTCTGGCACATACTTGATTGTAAGGGGGGGAGACACAAAGAGAGGGCGGGGGATGGAAAAGAAGGACCAACGGCGCTGTTTACCTCAGTAAGTCTGAAAGCATGTCCACCTAAGTAGCCCACCATGTCTACAGCAGCCGGATTTAAAGCAAGAATCGTGTATGGGTAGACTGCGAAGGCGAATATTGCTTATCTTGTTGAGGGGGAAGGCAACCCTAATGGAAGAGCCCATCAAACATTTACGGGAGGTGGTAAAGTGTGAGGCAAGGGGGTGCGTGGAAGTCTTCGACTTCTTAAGCCTAATGGGTATCTGCGGAGAAGTAGACAACGAGTGAGTCAGGAGCGGAAGGGGGGGGTGGAGCTGGCAATTAAACGATGGTTGTCACGTTCTTAGGTGTCAAGATTGACATCTAGACGTCCACAACGTAATGAGTTCTCTTCATTTGTGTTCTCAGGGAAGAAAGGTTGATGTTGTAATTCCTCCAGCCTAAAGAGTCTTACACATAGTTTCAGAATTTACAATTGATTGTTGTCTCTTAAGAGAAAGACACTAAATCGTCAGACGTATGCGGTGAAATTCTTTCAAGGTAAGGTAAATCAAAGCTATTAACAATAATAGGATAAAATAAAGGTCCTACAAAGATAAAAGAGAAGAAATAAAAAAAAAGAAAGAAAAGAAAAAGAAAAATCTGAAAGGTTTCAGATTTTAAATTACGTCCAAAGGGGTGTTTTTTTTTAAACATCTTGTGTGTTACCTTGTAAGGGTTTAGTTAAACTAATCAAGTTTTATTTTAATTTAAATCTTTTCTATCTCCTCTCTGTTTCAACTTCCTGTCAGAAGAAGCGCGCGTTTTTAGCTTATGCTAATTTTGAAGTACAGCCAAGTACTATTTAAGCCAGAGGTAGAAACCTCTCGGTGTGTGAGAGCTTAGCCTCAGATCACGGTCACGCCGCTCAACGTCCGTCTGACCAGTTAGCAGCTTAAATTTTATAAGCCATAGTGCTTACCACGTGATTGCATTGTAAAACAAATTAAAGTGCAGTAGTATTTAGTATACCTTGCTACGCACCCTTTTCGGTAGAGGCCTTCTTCCGCGAAGTGCTCCGCGAAGCAAAGTTTAAGTTCTATTTTAATTTATTTAAATTTATTTGATTGTTAAGTTCGACCAAAGTGCGGTCTTTTACGTTCTGTATCTCTCCCAAGTTGGGAAGTTTGTATTTAATAGTAATTGAATAAAAGAGGATTTCAAATCCCTTCACGTGCAGTTATTATCCAGCCCAGCAGATACATCAGAACATAGCGTACCTTCCGCTCCCTGTTCCAGTTCAGGACTGAATATTGGAGGTTAAGAACCCTTTACAGAATTTACCATGTTTCCAAAAAGGATGCACAGAACACTAAGTCCTGACAGTGGCGCCCGAACTAAAAGGGTTGTGGATGATGACTCTCCACACCCAGGATTTGGCGACTAGGTCCCCTAAAACCCTAGTCGCCCTTTAAAAAGGGGAGTATATAAGGTATATCTCCCACATTCTTAGCGTGCCTTCGTGGTATAATGGTCAGCACACTGAGCCGGTATTTCAGAGGTCCGTGGTTCGATTCCCGGCGAAGGAATTGCATATTTTTCATGACTCCTGCTTCGAAATAAACCTAATGTCTCTACAACCTTTATGTATTAATATCATGCTCTTCGCATTTAAGCCATAAAATTCAGTTCAAGAGCAATATCGCAAAATAATTTTAAAATGAGCATATCTTTAGAATGTTACTATACATACTTTAGAATTTTATTATTTTGCTATATATCTTTAGAATTTTACTAAAGCATATCTTTACAAAGCTTTACAAAATTATCTAAGGTATTAGCCCCTTAATTAATTAGTCGGCGAATGCCAGCGGGCACATTTAATGCAGTCGAACGTAGTTAGCTTCCAATAATGGCTGCTTTTCATCAGTAGACTGATGGCATTCTGAATCAGTCTACTGATGAAAAACAGCCATTGTTTGAAGCTAATGATGATGATGATGATAAATGTCCATCAGTAAACAGATGGCAAAAACACGCCACTAAGGACTCCTGAGCTCTTCTGCTGAAGTAAACAAAATCTTTCTTTAAATATTCTTTCTACCTCATTTGCATACAACGCGAACTAAAAACTTATTCTGGTAGGAAATAATGAATGGGAAACGAGAATAAACTCTAAAGCATGTTTAAAACTTAAAATAACTGTTAGAAACTTAAAGTAACCTCTACAACTTGTTTGCATGAACATTTAGTTCAGTTGTAATCTAAAACTATTTATCCTGCAGCTCAACTGTTTGTAATTTTATATGAAAATTTAAACATGCGGCTGTTTATCATCAACACAAAACGCTGTTTTTAAAATTAGTTTATCATAATTTGGGTTCTATGAAAAGTCGCTAAATTTAAACCAATCTGCGTTAAACAGGACTTAATTTCTAAAATCAGAAGTGACGGAGCTCTATGGAAGACCGTCAGGAAGAAGGGAAAAAATAAATAAATAACTAATAAAGATAAAATGACTAATTGTTAAAATAATTCAATAATTAAATTTAAATTAAATGAAATACGAAGATGTAAGTAAAAATTTAATAAATTATAAAAAATGCATGATAAATAATTAAATAAATGAAGTAAAATGTCGGGCCTCATCTTATTTAGAGCTCCGGCTGGACTTAAATTTCATTCAGAAAACGAAATTAGAAATTCGACTAGGCGGAATTCAAGCCTTCTGAATATGCAGTAAAACGTACTATTTCAAGCGATGAGAGAAAAAATAACATTCCTTTTTTTTACTCTTAATCTAACTTAACTGACATCGGGTACTTCCGCTAGTAAACAACCAAAAAAAATCACTTTCATAAAATATTATACCTAATAAAACCTACACATACTTTCGATCGCGCATAAAATAAGTCTGCAGAGTAGATTAAATATTTCTTATCTACACCGAGCGGCGTAATGATTGAGAGTAAAGCATAAAAGAACGTTTTTGCAAAAGCAATCCTCTTTATAAAAGTGCTTGATATGTTGAGCTAACACTTCATGATCATGATGAAACTACGTATTTCCCTCCGAGGTATAACGGAATACATTAGATTTCTGGATCCTGTCGCCATCATCCTGCGCAATGGAAGGAATCAAATTCCGACCCTTAAAAGGTCTACTCGGCTGTATTCAAACAAAATCTCTCAGATCAGGGGTAAAACTCTCTTTCCCATTCACGAATCTTCTGATGCAAGAGCAAGCGACCCTTTGTCGGCAGGCACATACTCAATCATTCCTCCTCGTTCATAATTTATTCCAGATTGCTCTCCTTTTTCCGATGTTCCCTGATCCTGTTGCATCCTTATCCCCTTAGGGGATGACCCTACTATCCCTTTCTCCCAGCGAAAGAGGGAATGGAGCTTCTTGTGTAGGCTGGGGCGAGGGATCTTGTACGACTCGCATCAGTTCTGTCCGATGTTACGTCGTTAAAATGGAAGGATTTTGTCCATAAAAGCCTCTATGTATATTTAGAGGCTGTTGGCTAAGTTCGGGGTATAAGATCTAGGTAGATTTTGCGACGGATGACAAATGTGCATCTTTTAATGGGCTATACACGGTGCTCACAAATCATAAGAGTTCTTTTAGTAATTATTATTCAAATAGAAGCGCAGATATCATAGTCATAATCGCTCTGAAAAGGAAAAACAAATTTGTATGGAAATTTATATCATTCATATTATAACATTTAATACTCATATCACTCGTAATTCTAAAAATAATCTTATCTTAAGCCATGTAAGGTTTCTCATAAGTTTATTAACAGTTATTTTAAGTTTTGCCTCTATTCTGTTTATTCTAATTTCAGCTTACAATTTCCTGCCAGAATGTAATTTCAGAAACGCAGTTAATGCAAATGAGTAAGAGTACTACTGAAGTCGATGTTTCACAGACTTCTAGAGAGAAAGTCTGATTTCCTGACTAGCGCGCGTTTCGCTTTTGGCTATGTTCTCTCTTAGATACCCCGCTCGGCCACACTTTAGGCCCTTGTTCGTCTTTCCCGACTTAATTAAGATTTAGAGGCCAACTACTTAGAATCTTGATAGCTTCGGCTATATCGTTCTGTTAGTTTTAGTTAAGCTTAGTTAAGTTTAATTTCATATTCATTTAAGTTCTAGCCCAAGTGGAGGCTTTGCTGTAAGTTCCGAGTTAGGAACTGATTGTATTTATTCTAAGAAATAAACGCTAGTTAACCCTTCTTACGACTTACGTGTTTATTCACACACTTAAGCGATTATTCACTTGTTAGTGCTCGTGGGGTTCTAAGTTAGAACATTGGAATTAAATAAGTAAAACCCCACAGCCAAACAAATGCTGATAAATAGTGATAAGTGTTTTTTGTATCGTACTTACAGCAATCTTCGTCTTCGCATTTAGTACGTATTTGCACATACAGAGAACGTTATGTTCGTTTTGTTATCCTTTCGTCAATGTTATGATTTTTTTTTTTTCTATTGAGATTTTAAAGCTGATATTTTTAGCTTTCTCTATATAGAAACAAATAAAAAGGAAAAGAACTGCTATAGAAATAAATTTCGTATATTTTTATTTGCAAGTATTAGTTAACCGTCAATTTTAACATGGGGTGCAAAAATAAACAATTGCGACATAATTTACATTTTACTCTCTTCAACGAATTAGGTTAGGTTAGGTTAGGTTATTCAGTTATGGCAAAGCACACGAGGGCTATCTGCCTAAAGGGAGGGATGCCTTCGTGGAGGACTTTCTAAGGGAAACTGGCTCGTATACACGTTACACATGGGGAAAACCACGAAAACGCCCATGCAGCCAGCCCGTTCACGGGACTCGAACCTCGGACCGAACTACCAGTGTTCAGCGTCTTTTACCGCTCGGCCGCTGGTGGGCCCTTCAACGAATTAAAAAGGAAGTACTGTAATCGCGAAAAATTTTGGGTATCATATTTCAACGAAAATACCCATTTTGACCACTGTTGAATGCAATTTAACGATGTTTTTGCGTGACATCTCTACGTAAGGGCAGAATAAAGGACTCTTTCCACCTCCTCCAAAAAAAATTATAAAACTAATTTAAAAGGGATTCTGAAGAGATTTTTTCGTGGCGTCAGTGCATACGTACCTACGCATGTAGGTATTTCGCATGACTCAAAAACAAGTAGCCTCAGAACTTTGAAATTTTGTATATAGGACTACTATAAATGTAGATTTTCACCTCCTAGTTTCGTTGCAAACGGCCGCGCCAAAAGTATGTAAATATATACATACACCCACACTGTTACTCAGCTCAGTGAGCTCAATTTCTTTATACTTATATGTTTGTAAATTGTGCATTTTTGCTTTAAAAATGATTGAATTATGTTGTTCTTATCTTCCGATTAAATTTTTTATGCCTTTAGTTAACCATCACGTTATAGTTGTAGAATTATCAATAATTTCAAAGTTGTTTAGGTTCGGCTACGTCTAATTTTTGTTTACCACAGCAGCCATATTTCCTTACATTTGAAACTTAGCAGAATAGCGGATTTGTTGCCAATCTAGGGAGCACATGGTCAGCACACTGAGCCGGTATTCCAGAGGTCCGTGGTTCGATCCCCGGCCAAGGCAATGCATATTTTTCATCTCTCCTGCTTATAATTAACCTAATGTCTCTACAGTGGCGCCCGAACTAAAAGGGTTGTGGATGTTGACTCTCCACACCCAGGATTTGGCGATTAGGTCCCCTAAAACCCTAGTCGCCCTTTAAAAAGGGGAGTATATAAGGTATATCTCCCACATTCTTAGCGTGCCTTCGTGGTGTAATGGTCAGCATACTGAGCCGGTATTTCAGAGGTCCGTGGTTCGATCCCCGGCGAAGGCAATGCATATTTTTCATCTCTCCTGCTTGTAATTAACCTAATGTCTCTACAAGTTTCTCAACAACAAAGTAAGGTCTTCCTTTATTATTGCGAATTAAATCATGCTGAATTCATTCTGAAATTATCATTTAAGTTATTAACTTATCCCATATATTGACTCAGCATAGCGTCCACAACAACTTAAGTCAGTTTCTACGCCTTCAGTGTCTTTTTGCCGTGTGAGAGCAAAAGTAAACTTTCAGTTTTGTGCACTGAAAAATCTGTCTTCATGCCCGCTGGCAGAATTGCTTAATTTTTGCTTATATACTGTAATTTTAATTGTAAAAAAATCGAATTGTTTTAACTGTATTTGGTGTTTTTTTTTATATCTTTCAATTTTTAATATGGATTATTTGAGTTTTTATGTATTTTTGCCTTGTTACGAAGGGACAACCGAATTAATTGAATGAGAAATATATCTCTAACGAAATTCGAGGAAATGAGTTTAAATGGAAGGCAGGAAAAAATGCGTATAATTTAATATTCTGTACAAGGAAGTCATGTGATGTATAAACCAGATTTTTTATTTTCATAAAGGCCAAAAAGCGGCTGTGACATACAAAGTGGTATGTGAAGTTTATGATACTGATTTCTTAACAGAATTCCTGAGTTAGAATTGGTTTCAAAATTTTCATGTTGGAGATTTTTCACTTGAGGATGACCAGCATTCTGTCTGATCTTCCGAAGTTGGTGATGTCAAAATGAAAGCCATAATTGAATCAAATTTAATGTACGTAATGTTTTTAATTAAATCCCTCTGTAGTTGCTTAACAGACTAAGGGATTTAAAAGCTATAATCGCATTTTTTTTATAATTATATTCCAGTAAACAAGCATTTTCTGAATCTGCACTTTTTAGTAAATGGAATTAAAAATGCAAAAATAAAGAACGAAAAAAAAGGCTCCACAGGATAGTGAATGTTCGACATTAGGAGTTTTTTTTTTTAATCTTTATAATACATTGCACGTTTTCTAGTTTAAATAAATCAGATATATTTTAAAAAATAAAAAAACTAAAGTATTAAGGAATGTGTTAATTGCTTTTACATAGCTGAATATGTTAAACAATTACAGAGAGATTGAATTTAAAAAATATATTAAACATATTGTGTTTTGTAAATGCCAATGCACTGAAGCTGATAATAAATTTAGCTTTAGACTTCTCGAGAAATAAATTACAGATCTTGTATTGTACCCACCGGCACAACGTATCAAAATGTCAGGATGAAACATTCGAGATAACGTAACGTTGTATAGAAGTCCAAAAACGTTTTGGGAAGATTCCTCTAAAGACATTTCTGATATAAAAAATTGTTTTAAAAAATTTTTTTGGAATTGCATTAATGATATTGTTGCGTTATACGGGTTCGTGGATTTGAGAGTATCCGATGAAAACACGATGCAGAACAATAAAAAGCACAATTTACTTACAAGAATCACTATTTACAGCACAGTTCCAAAATTACCTTTAAAAGCGTCGAAAATCTACAATGAATACGCTGAAACAATCAGCAACACAGCTTCAAGTTGTAACTGTAAAGGTAGCTTCACGGCAACACTAAACTTATAATAAACACCGTAGAACAATCACCAATACACTGTCAAGCTATACTGTAAAGGTAGCTTCACGGCAAAGCACTATCCCAATCGCTTTCCATTCACAAAACTCTCGCGTAGCTTAGGACTCACACTAAGCAGCTATTCTCACAATGCCGGCTCTCAGAAACGCAGGGGTTTATATAACTTTTCCTTAGGTTCCACACGTTTCGAGAAATATCTTGACAAGAAGTTATTCTAGAAGCTTCCCGATTGGATCATGGGATATCGCCTACTTGGTCACCAAATGGGCGATAAAGTCGCCAATCTGGTAACCCTACCATACATTATAGTTTATGGCAACCCTAGTGCTATGCCGGAAAGCTTACATACGGGCGCAACCGCCGAATTTTTCGCAACAATATGTTAAGATCTAAAAAGGCTCTACAATACTGGTATTGACTTTTAAAGTATATTTTTATCAAAATATACTGCTTTCATTCCTTTCATGAAGAGCATTTGAGCGACTGCAGTTTTTCATTGCTTCAGAAAATATTTAAATTTCTTTAAAGATCTCAGCCGCCACTATCCTATATAATAATATTCCTTTCACATCTTAACTTCATCTTCTCGACCACAGTTTTCGATTTCTGATATTAAAATATATATTTTATTATTAAAAGTAAATTTAACTGTGGGGAGGGATTTAATCCTATTTTTAAACATATACCAATTCTAATAGTGTGCTAACTAAAATTTTATTGGAAGTGGGGAATATCTAATTAAAACATTTCAGTGAAGATTTCACAGAATTCAGCTGAAAAGTAGTTTTTAGATGCACCTGAGGGTTATTTTAGTAAGTTTACAACAGATAATTCAGATGAATTTAATAGTTAATTCCGAAAAGCTTTTCCTTTTATGATTTGAGTACTATCATGTAAAAGCAATTTTTTATTTAAATCAAATAGTTATACAATCTATTGTCTTGGTGCAGTCTTTATTAGGTTAAAATATTATGAAAAAAAGAGTTAAACTGTAGAACCATCAGATATTTTTTGGAAGCAGGAGACGGGAAAACCTCGCCGGAACTCGAACCACGGACTTCTCGAATACGCGCCGAGTATGCTGACCACTACACCACGAAAACATGCATAGAAGGCGGGAGAAATACCTTATATACTCCCCCTTTTAAAGGGCGACTGGGGATTAGGAAACCCAATCGCCAAATCATCATTTACCAACTTTTTTTTAGTTCGGGTGCCACTGTAGAGACAGCAGGTTTATTCGAAGCAAAAGATGTGAAAAAATGAGTAATGCTCTCGCCGGGACTCGAACCACGGACCTCTGGAATACGCGCCGAGCGTGCTGACCACTACACCACGAAGGCATGCTAAGGAGGCGGAAGAAATACCTTATAAAACATGATAAAATAAGGAAAAAATGCATGATAACATGACAAAATAATGATAAAAATAAATAATAATACGAGATCAAATAATGGTAATGTAAAGATAAAAATTCACTAAAAATATGATGAAATAGTTTGTCAGGACTGAGTGTTCGGTGCATATTATTGGCAAACATCTTCGTGAAAGTACTTGAGTCCTGATCTTGAACAGGGAGCAGAATGCAGCTATGTTCTGTGATAGAATATTGTGATTAAGCCGTAGAAGAACTGCACTTCAGAGGGGTTTAAAATCCTTTTTTATTGAACCACAATTATTTACAACCACTTCCCAACTCGGGAGGGATACAGGAAATAACGACCGCCACTTGGGTCTAAAATGAACAATCAAATTTAATTTAAGCTAAAGCTAATTAGAAATTAAGTAGCTGTTGCTCACAGAGCTATAACGCGAGGGTGGCCTCTAAACTAAATGGTGCGTAGCAAGATTGAACTAATACTGACGCACTTAGAATTACTTCAATAAGCAATCACGTAACAGCGCTACGGCTTAGAATTTAAATACTAGCTGGTCAGGCGAGCGTGGAATAGAGTAACCGTGGTCCGAGACTAAAAGCTCTCTCACACTGATAGGTTTCTACCTTTCGTTTAAATACTACTTGGCTCCACTTCAAATTAGCGTAAAGCTGAAACGCGCGCTTATTCTAAGGGGAAGTTGAAATGAGAACAGATAGAAAGAGTTAAATTAAAATAAAACTTTGCTAGTTTAACTAAAACCTTACAAGTTTAAGAAATTTTAAACTTTGGAAAATACTTGAGAAAAAAAAAGAAAAGAAATTCCTAAAATTTAGTGTAAAATTAATATATATATATATATATTTTTAAATCTGAATACCAGATTCCAAAACACAAAAAAATAGGAGAGTTATAAATGTCGGCTTTTGTAGGTCTTTTTAAAATACGGGGCGTCATAGAAAACAATTCTCCAATATATGAACCCCTAATGGCCTGTACGCTCAACCAATCGAAATGAAATTTTGGATTGTTATTTGAAGGTATTTCGAAATTTTGGAAACCCATTTTTTCCCTCCACAAATTGATCAGCGCGTTAAAGAAACCATAAATGGCTTTGGAATGATACATGTATGAGGAAGATTGTAGTAGTAACCGCAGTATAGTAGTAGTAGAACAACAAGTAAAGTCGCACAATACTGAAAATCCTTTGGAGCTCTTAACCAGATCATAGAAAACACGAGCCCAAGAAATAGATAACTGCTTTAAAGTCACTTAAAATGCACTTTTGCCACTGTCATGCAATCTACAATAAAATTAAATATCTTCCACATCATCAGCTAACTCAACGTACACGACAGAGGTACCACGAATATCAATCTAGATACATAACTTCCTAAATTAGCAATGTTGAGTTCCAGACTACTGGGATGTAGCATAAGTTAATCAGTTCGTAATGCCGTTTATCTATTTGCAACAGAAATATAAATATGGACTGTGTAATATTTGGTATTTTTGCTTGAACGCTATCCATTCACGTGCATATTGTTAATCAGGATTATTGGGTACATAACGGACGTACAATCGAAATCCCTAAAGCTCATGTAAATAGCAAATGAATAATTTCTGAAAGTAAGCAATGAGTGTATTAGTTTACACAATGAATGAACCCAGCGTATGCATGTTATGAACCGTATGTATTTATATAGATCCTGTATTCCGTAAATCTTGATTAGTCAGAGTAATTAAGCCGCCCATTTTCCCGCTACGGTTCTCCATCGGGCAGAATGACGATTCACTGGGCGAAACTAGCTTCAATGCCAGATCAGTGGGTCATCTCTGGTGGCGCAGAGTAATTCTTGGTTACAAATGATGCAAATTCGCATAAAATAGTTTTCATTTTTTAGGAAATATGCAGGTAAAATATTCTTAGTTCTTTCCAGAACGCACAAACGGTAATCCGAACATTTATTTACAACTTTTAAAGTCTATGATGTTATCGTCATGCGATAATACGTTAGGTGCACTAGTATTCTTGACCACCATATTTTATACGCCGGTATTTTCAATTGCTTTCTTTCCTTCCCCCCCCCCCGATGTTTTCACCTTGCATTGGTTTCTCCGCGAAGTTTTCGTTCGCAATATTTTTGCAGCGATATTTTCGGCGGACATCTTGCTCTATCATTAGGCCACAAGTTGTCAATGTTAAGTTGTCAGGACTGAGTATTCTGTGCATCATTTTGGGAAACATAGTAAAGTCTGTAATAGGGTGTTTCTTCTCAAGTCCTGAACTGGAACAGTGAGCTGATGAAACGTAAGCTTTGTTCTGATGTAGATGCTGACTGGAAAATGACTGCACGTGAAAGGGATTTAAAATCCTCTTTTATTAGATCACTATTATTTACAAACTTCCCAACTCGGGAGAGATACAGAAAGTAAAAGACCGCACTTGGGTCGAACTTAACAATCAAATAAATGTAAAACTAAACCTAAAATAGAACTTAAATCAAACTTTGCTTCGCAGAGCGATTCGCGGAAGTTGGCCTTTCACTAACTGGTGCGTAGCAAGATATACTAATACTAGCGCACTTCAATTTATTTCAATATGCAATCACGTAGTAAGCACTATGGCTTATAAATTTAGCTTCTAGCTGGTCAGGCGAACGTTGAGCAGAGTGACCGTGATCTGAGACTAAAGCTCTCTCACACCGAGAGGTTTCTACCTCTGGTTTAAATAGTACTTGGTTGTACTTCAAAATTAGCATAAGCTGAAAACGCGCGCTTCTTCTGACGGGAAGTTGAAACAGAGAGGAGATAGAAAGATTTAAATTAAAATAAAACTTGGTTAGTTTAACTAAAACCATACAAAGTTTTGTTATTCTTCTCAGTTATAAACTTCAAGCTTAAGCACTAATTTGTATTTAAATTGTTATCAGCGTGTGTCGCTTTAAAATATATCAATATAATTTATAGTACACTGTGCGGTGTTTTAGTGACATTAGGTTATTTTGGACCATGAGATGTGAAAAAAGAGCAGAAGAGCAGTGCCCTCGCCGGGACTCGAACCTCGGACCTCTTGAATACGCGCCGAGTGTGCTGACCACTACACCATGAAGGCATGCTAAGAAGGCGGGAGAAATACCTTACATGCTCCCGCTTTTAAAGGACGACTGGGCATTAGCGAAATCACGAAATCCTGGTGATGTAATTGGAAGCCTACTCGACGCATATTCGAGATGTCCAGGATTCGAGTCCTGGCGAAGGTTCACGTCTTCTGCTTCAAAATTCCTAATGACTCTGCGGAGAAATTACGATCTTTTCTGAAGCATGAGACTTGAAAAATGGACTATGCTCTCACCGGAACTCAGACCTGGAACTCTCGAATATGCGCCTAGTGGGCTACCGTTATACCACGAAGACATGCTAAGAAATACCTTATATGCTTCCCTTTTTAAAGGACGACTGGGAATTGGGGGACTCAGTCGCGAAATCGTTGTGGTCAAGAATTATCATCCACCACTCTTTAGTTCCGGCTCCACTGTTAAGACATTAGTTTTTTTCAATGCCGAGAAACTGAAGAAATGAGGAATGCCCTCGTCGGGTCTCGAACCTGGACCTCTCGACTACGCCCCGAGTGTGCTAACCGTTACACCACGAAGGCATGCAGAAACGAGGAAGAAGATACCTTATAATGTGTCACAGAAATAGACACGATACTCCAATGTACTGAATTCACCTAGAGTGTTTGGAATATATGCTAACTGGTTTTTCAGATTGTTGCCAACAAATATTAGAGCCTTGTATTATATTTAAAGAAATTAAATAATGAAGAATCTGCATAAATGTATCCATGTTCCTCGCATTGTAATAAAACAACAGCACCTACAGCCATCAAATTTTGAATAACATACGTCTCCACCCTAATATGGGCATCTAGAAACCCAAAGTGGGAATACGTTTTATTATCTATTTCATATTTTGTAAAACTTCAACGAAATTTTGATGAACAAACTCAAACGATTTAAAAGCGAGCCATGGCAACACACTACGGGGGGAAAAAAAACCTTTTTATCTGCAGCGCGCGGAACTGTGCATCAGAAATTCTAAAGATATACTCATTTTAAAATTATTTTGCGATATTGCTGTTGAACTGAATTTTATGGTTTAAGTGCGAAGAACAACATGATATTTAATAAATAAAGGCAACACACAAAACGCTAAAAAAACGCCTCTTTTGGGCGCAATGCAAAATTTGAAAGCTTTCGGATTTTTTTTATGGTATTAAGATTTCTATTAAATTCTTTTTTTTTTATATTTTTTTTTGTTGTATTTTTTTAACGTTCGTTTGTTGTTGGATTGGCCTGTCCCTTTACATCCATGCCGTAGGCTTGGACTGCTAGGTGGGCTGGGGGCCAGTGCTTAGAATTAACTAACTAACTTTATTAGTGTGTGTACTTAAGACATGACGTGTAGTATGACGTATTTACGGTTTGTGTTCTTAATACAGGAGAAAAGATCACTCAGCAGTCTAGCAATATTACTTAGAGTTTAGTTTAAGTGAACTAGAGGGTATAGCTTATGCCTAGAAGTAGCAAAGAACCAATAATCTTTGAAGATTTAGCAGTTTAATAATCCATCTTTCATTGCCGTCTACTTCATTGGGTTCTGAAATATTCTAATTTAAAAGTGATAATGACTATTTTTTGTCCTTAATGATGCAATTCCCTTCCTCAACTTTGAAAACTATGAGTAAATATGTATGGAAACGCAAAATCATCATCAAGTTGGGTTGTGTCATGCAAATAGAGCATCCGACGGCCGGAAGATTAAGCACACTAGAGGACAACTTTAGCAAAGGAGAGACGACGAACGAGGAAGAGAGAGCGAAAGATGGAAGACTCAGGAGTTTTCATTAACGTTTCGGTCGCTAATTAATCGCCCACTCCCGGGTATTTCAATCGTCAGTTAATTCCTCGCTCTTTTCCGCATTGGTTGGGGCCAACGAGCCGCGAAGCCCCTATACATCGTGGCCGCCGATTCGAGAACGGGAGAGGGCTCCCTGTGGTGCCATCTTCAGGGGGGCATGACAGCGGTGCCAATTAGTGCGGTATACGCTTCATTTGCAGTGCCCGAGAATGATACATGCGCCGAGTCTTAACCGAGACAGACTTACTTGGTTTCAGGTATAGACAGGAATTGGGAGAGTCCACTTGAACCTTTGCGGGACTAATTACTCAGATGTAGTGGACCATATATCTCTTTTGGAACTTCCTGAGCTTATTATATCCCCCTCACATTTCTAATGAAGCAGATTCATAAGTTAGTGTTTAAAATAGGCAAGGTTTAAGTTGGATTTTATGACACCAGAATCTTTTACACGATGTGAAATTTCTAACATTTAATCTATATATTTGGTTTAAACAAATAAAAAAGATACAAAAAAAAAATATGAAAGGCTTCAGATTTTAAATTATGTCCAAAGAGGCGTTTTTTTAACATATTGTGGGTTACCTTTATTTATTAAATATCATGTTCTTCGCACTTAAACCGTAAAATTCAGTTCAACAGCAATATCGCAAAGTAATTTTAAATTTGCATATCTTTACAATTTCCGATACACTGTCTCACGCGCTGGAGATAAAAATGTTTTTTTTTTTTTTCTATAGAACGTTGCCATTTGCTCGCTTTGAAATCCTTGAGTTTGTTCATCAAAAATTCGTTAAAGTTTTGCAAAATAAGAAATCGATAATAAAACAAATTCCAAATTTCAAATTTGGGCTTCCAGATGACCATATTCGCAGTAGGATTACGTCATTCAAAATTGGATGGCTCTAGGTACAGTCGTTTTATCACAATGCGGGAAAGATAAATATATTTATGCAGATTCTTCGTTATTTAATTTCTTTAAATGTAATACAGGGCGATAATATTTAGTGGCAACAATCTGAAAAGTGAAAGGAGTGTTCAGAGTGAACCGACGCAAAATCGCAAAACGAAAACAATAGTCCTTCAGGGACAGAGCCCCTTTGGACTAATAATACATAAAACCTGAAAGCTTTGAGCTTTCTTCTTACGCCCGAAAGGGCCTTTTTTTAACGTTTTTCGTGTTATCTTTATTTATTAAATATCATGTTCTTCGAGCTTTAATCATACAGTTCAATTCAACACCAATATGACAAAATCATTTAAAAACAGTATATCTTTAGAATTTCCGATGCACAGTTTCGCGCACTGGAGATATTTCCCCCCCCCCGTACAGTATTGATATTGCTTGCTTTCAAATAATTGAGTTTGTTAATCAAAAATTCGTTAAAGTTTTACAAAATATGAAATCGATAATAAAAGAAATTACAAATTTCAAATTTGGGCTTCCAAATGCCCATATTCGGGTGTTTATATTTTTTTTTATGTTTTATATTTTTAATTTGTTATTTTAAATAATTTTTTATAATTTTCCAAAAAAAATTAATTATAACCTATAAAATTTGTTTCAGCATCTTAAAGTAAATGTATTTCTAAGCACACCTGCAAAAAAAATTTTTTTTATTCAAAATTCCGTAAGCTATATGTAAGTGTTATATATTAGCGCCTTTCGAAATTTGGTATATTCGTTATACGTGATAATAACTCCAAATGCGGTTTACACACTTTGTTAAAATTATTTGAAAGTATGAAGGATGACTTTTTTCCCGCTTGTGTTACAATGAAGAAGTGGAAAGGAAAATAGGTTGCTATAAATTAAGAAGTTCGCCAAGTTAAGTATTCTTGGAGCAAACTAGAAAAATGCGCCAAAATAAATTTTAAAATTTTTGCGTAAATTTCGCTCCAAATTTTACAAAATTTAATATTTAGGCATAATTTGAGTCATAAAATCGAAATATGGAAAAAAAAATTGGCATGTCATTTTACAAAATGTCCGATTTTGTGTGAAAATACCTATATTAAGACAATGCTGCATATAAATCTAATATATATCCTAAGTCGCGCTTTCGAGACATAAAAAACGCAATTTAAATTTCGTCAATCGGCCGAGTAGAGCGGGGAGATATAGAACTGTCCAATTTTTTTGGAGGAACAGTGTACAATTTTTCAGTAACAGTGACACTGTAGATAGAAACTAAAAATAAAAATATTTAAAAAATGTTGATTATTGAGCGGATTGTTTTACCGCAGCAATTACCGTGAAAGTGCTAATACTGCCTGTGCTGCTAAGAATATCTGAATTTAACATGACAATAAAAATTTAAGTATTTTAAAATTTACATTATAATGAAACATAGTTGGTTATAAATGACAAAGCAAACATTCATAACTGATGCACGAATTTATCTCAAAAGTAATTTAAATCCTTGAGTATTAAAAAATAGGAAGAAAAAGACATTCAAGTAAGGTAGAACAAACATTAAAAAGAATAAGATGTTTTCTCTGAGTGACATAGATGGAAAAATTAATCCTTTTATCCTTCTGCTAAAATATTAACAAATTAAATATAATTGACACAGTTAAATAAAAAATATTTTTAGAGAATACGTAAAAAATTCAACACACCTAAATATTCAAAATGCATGCATCTTGCGTAATGTATATTATTTTCCACCCCTAAGGATAAAATTCACACTTTTCGCAACAGTATTTATACTGAAAAAATAATTCTTTCTATTTATTGAAACCGCAAAAAGTAGTAATTACAATTGCAATTAAAATTCTTTTATCTTTGAGGTGTGGAAAGTAATTTAAAATGTTAGTAAAATTCATAATTTTTTAAATTTATGCCTAGATTTTGGGAAATCTACCCAAAAGAATATGCTTCGTAAGAGTGAAATTTAAATATTTTATTTTTGAACTACATAGAAAAATGATGTTTCATATTTTATGTTTTGGTGAAATTCGAAACAACAGTTTTACCATTCATGAAAAATGGTCATAAATCTAATACGTATTTTAAATATTTTCTTTATTTTACTTCTTTGCATTAATTGAATAAATTATTTTTCTGCATAAGAGATTTGCATCAATAATCATTATTTCTTAATCACATAAATCTAAGTAACGAATGAAATTGTACCGAAAGAAGGAAACAATTCAATTTCTTAAACTAAATCCTAGTTTCATTAATCAAGGCTAAAAAAATATTAAATTAGCTGTTCTTTCTATCGCGTTCTTCTCATTCGTTACTCTCGAGATCAAAATGTTTAGATTTTCATCAAAAGTGTTTGAAATATTTAAAGCAACAAAAAGCTGACAACTTTCATTTATCAAATTCACTTCTGTAAAGTTGCAAACGATTTTCCTATCTTCTTTTTTAAAGAAACAAAACAAGGTGTTCTTGCCCAGTTTGATTACAAATATGATATGATTTCAATGTAGTTCAAATTTGTTAAAGATTACTTATTTTCTCGATCTGACAAATCCATAAAAAAAATACTGAATACACTTTCTCTTCTGAATTCGAATATACGTTTCGCTTTGGAACTGCGCTATTTCAGTTGATACAAAAACTTTCTAAAGACATTAGGATTTTAGAAACATTAGAACAGATATTAGGAACATTAGAACAGATATTAGGAACATTAGAACAGATATTAGGAACATTATTTAGATTTATTAAAAAGTTTAAAATAATTCACTATATTATTCTAGAGTCTAAAGAAGTCTTTCAGAAATGAAAATTAATATTTAAGCTTTGTAAAAATTGTAAAGGCTTGTGAGACCTTTAGAATTGAAGGCTCGTAAGTTTTTAACAGTAATCTTTCATGTCCATCCTAATTTCAGCTTACAATTTCCTACCAGAATGTGTTTTTAGAACCGCGTCTAATGCAAATGAGTAAGAGTAGTATTTAAGTCGGAGTTCCACTGACTTCCAGATAGAGCCTAAGAGTTTCTGACTAGCGTGTGTTTGCTTTTTGGCTGCGACTCTTTAAGCTGTTACTACGCTCGGCCGTATTACAGGCCCTTGACAGCTTCGCTAGCTTATTCGATATTTAGAGGCCAATTACTAAGAATTTTAATAGCTTTGGCTATATCTCTTTAGTTAAGCATTAGTTAAGTCTCATTTCTTATTAAATTTAGTTCAAGCCCAAGTGGAGTCTTTGCTGTACGCCCTGAGAAAGGGGCCATCTGTTAATTCTTATTTTGAGCAATAAAGGGTAATTGACCCTTCTCGGGTTTACGTCTCTGTTCCTGAACTAAAGCGAATGTTCGCTTAACTGTTCATTAGGTTCCTCCACATTTAGTTTTTAGATTATAGGGTGAAACCCCACAGGCTTACTAGAATTAATTTATATAATTTTCTTTTGTTTGAAAAATCTCATTCTTCTTGTCTTTTTTCTCATTCTTGCCCAATTATAAAACTGCACTTAATTTCAGAACGTGTAGACTATATATTATTGCGCCCCAAAAGCCAGCTTGCAGACTAATGTATCTGTCAAATTCGCTTAAACAACCTTGTATTTGGCGTACATTTACTAAAAACACTCAATCGATTTCGAGGGCAACTACAGGTCCCTCCTCATCAAGAGAACAAAATATCTAGAAAGGGAAAGAAAGCTGAGTAACGGCTTTATATACTCTCGGGTAGAACCACGCGCAAGGAGGCAACGTCATCAATCGGCAAAAACACCGTTAGTTGCCTCCTCGCGCGTGGTTCTACCCTAGAGTATATAAAGCCGTTACTCAGCTTTCTTTCCCTTTCTAGATATTTTGGGACCTGTAGCTGCCCTCGAAATCGATTGAGTGTTTTTAGTAAATGTACGCCAAATACAAGGCTGTTTCAGCGAATTTGATTGTCACACTGGCGTGTTTCTCTTCTATTGTAATGTATCTGTATGCAGATGAAATGTATACATTTGTGAGATTTATTTTCTCCTCTATGTTGGTACAATAATTGCACATCGGCTGCGGTGCATATTGGATAACATTCTAGTTTAATGGAAACCACGAAGTTATTCTCTGATGAATGCGTAATTAGGAAATTATCCTGCAAAGTAGAAAAAATAATAATTCAGAGAACAGGAAAACAAAGAAACTGCACAAATTCTCCCTCCCTATCATGCCCCCTACACCCCATTATATGCGGTTCTAAAACCTCATCATTTGAAGTACAGCTACCTATGATTAAACATAATGGTTCCACGTGATTTTTGCAGTTTTAAATGCTGAATGTAAATACTATCTAGTTTCTCTCAAGAAGCCTCGATTGGTTTTACGACAGTTAGGATATTTCTCACTACAAATTTCGCAACCATTCAAATTCTCTCATTTCCCGCCAATAACTATGCGTTTAAAACTATGGAACTACACCGTTAGTTGACCTTATATTCTGCTATTTACGCCTCAGCGTCCTGGCTACATGCCGATATCTTTCATTTGAGTGCATAATGTTAATAAAAACCAATTCAATGATTATGTGTGGTTTTAGTGTTTTTGTATACTTAATATGAATTCGAAACAATTTTATGGGTATGTATGATTGACTACATATGGTTGTAAATACGTGCCAAACTGTTTTCGTGTGGTTTTATTGTTCAGGACAAACTCCGCAATCATGCTGATGCCTTAAATCTCCCTACAATCACCATGTGTCTAAAACCCTGGAGAATGTTAGTTGATCTTAGTTTCAGCTATCTAACGCTCAACTGAGTAGCTACATATGTTTTTTGCGTGTTTGAATGCTCCATGTTAAAACGAACCACAGCTGCATTATGGTTGCATGGCTGAATGCTACATGGAACCATAGCTGCAACCATATTATTCCCTCAATCTCCCCCCCATTCATCACATAACTAAAGCCCTGGAGCATGTTAATTTATCTTAGTTTCAGCTATCTAATGCTCAACTAAGTAGCTACATATGGGTTTCAAATGTTTGAATGCGCCATGTTTTTACGAATCATGGCTGCACATGGTTGCATGTCTGCTAATTTGCATGGCTGTAACCATATCAATTTCCTCAATCTCCCTTCATTCACTATGTGTCTAAAGCGTGTTAGTTAATACTAGTCTCAGCTACCTAAAACGGAATAGATGTACATGGATTCCACGTATTTGAATGCTACATGTCAATACGAACCCCAGCTGCATATGGTTGCGTGGTTGCATGGCTGCAGCCATACTGATTCCCTCAATCTCCTTCTATTCATCATGTACCTAAAGCCCTGGAGCATGTTAGTTGATCTTAGTTTCAGCTACCTAATGCTTAACGAGGTAGCTACAGATAGTTTTAATGTGTTTAAAAGCGCCATGTTCTTACGAATAATGGCTGCATATGGTTGCATGACTGCGTGCATGGCTGCAACCATATCGATTCCCTCAATCTCCTTTCATTCACTGTGTGTCTTAAGTCCTGATGCCTTCGAGGTGTAGTGGTCAGCACGCTCGACGTGTATTCAAGTGGTCCGTGGTTCAAGTCCCGGCGAGGGCATTGCTCATTTTTCTTCTCTTCTGCTTTCAAAAAATACCTAATGTCTCTACAAAGTACTGCGAGCTGTGTTTGTTTCCGCCCACTGCGGCGTGTGACTGGAATGCGAGCTGGGCTCGTTTATAATCATCAAAAATCAATAATAAGAAGGCATGTTAAATAGTATGACAATGATGTATGCGCCTACAAAGCGGTGTAATTCCGTACTATTTAATCTCAAGACATTTTATGTTTTCTTCATTCAAGCCATAACTGTGGATTCATTGCATTAGTAACTGATCTGTGAATTTATTATACCAATTATACCATTTTCTTCCGTTAACTATCAACTTTTGCATATCTCAATTAACAATCAAACATTTAGCAAAAGAATTCTGTAAATTAAAGGATATATCTCGGATAATCCCCTGAAATTTATTGCATTGCAAATTAATTAAATTGAATCCGGAAAAGAATTGTGCAATTGATTTTTTTTAAGTTCAGTTTTACGCCTTCAAATGCAGTTTATTATTTAAACAGATGCTTAAATTTAAAGAAGATTATTTACTTTCCCATTCTACCTAAAATCTTAAGTATTACGTTTTCAGAATTTTAATTTATTAAAACATTCAATTAGAGTTTTCAATTCTTTTAAAAAAAAACTAATTTTCTCTTCCCTAACAGAGCAATTTCCTTTTAAGAAAATATCAAAATTAATTAAATGTAAATATAATTACTCTATTCACGAAAGACAAAATAACTCAACAAATCATAAGCTTTATCAAAGTACGAAATTAATAGTTAGCTGTGCTTAATAGTTAAAGAAGACGACGAAGTCTCATTGTTCGGAGCAAGATCAAAATCAAAGAAACAAAAACGAAAATCTGAATTCTATTCTCACGTGGGAACAGAAAGATCGCGCCAAATGCAAAGGAAAATATAATTGCTCGCTTATTTTCGAGCAGTTGTTATCACTGCGCTTTAATTTTTATTATTTGTATAATAAATTTCGCCACCCAATTCGAGATGTTTTTAATTAGGTTTAAAAAGTAATGGGATTCCCCTATGCATTGAGAAAATCCTGAGGAACAGGTCCCTATTTTATTTTAAGTATTTTTTAGCACATCATATTTGAAGAAGTTTTTACTAATGAGATGTTCAACTCTCATTACATAAAGTCTCGATAACATTTCTCATTTCTTTTCCTACTTATTAGAAGTTATTGTCCTTTGGCATTAAATTTAATCCAAGCAGGGCGTAAAAAAATGCTTGCTAGGCGTGGGGTCGGAATGGAACAAAAAAAAAAGCGTTTTTTCCACCTCCCTCCCTTCTGCGCTGTTTCTATAAAGCTATTGTTCTTCTCGTGTCTTCAGGGAATATATCTGAAATCTGATGAAAACGTTGGTGTATTTTAACATAATTCCCTAGAAAGTAGCATACTTTTCCCCTACACATCCGTCTATCACGTCCTTGGAATTAAAGAATCTTTTTTTTAATCAAAGAACTTCATGAAAATAAAAAATAAAAAAAAAGTGGTTTAATTCTCCCAAAAGATTGTATTCCTTACATTGCAAAAGAAAACTACTACTTCTCCTACTTTGCAATTACGCTGATTAGGCTAGATTCTTTCTCGCAGAAGTACCTCGCAATAAACATAATATTGCGAATAGCGAGAAAATTTTTGTGCTAATTACTGCTAATGATGTTAGACGTGATGATGAAGTAAACTCATTTAAATCCGAAAAATTATGACACAGGGAATTTCTGCTTACAAAGTATGTTTTCTGCTTGCCTGTTAAGAAAGGTAATTACTGTTAAGACACTTGTCTTGCATGATTTCAAATTATTTATGCCAGAGAGGGTATTAAAAAAACCGAGAAAAAGTAATTTTTACTCTCTGCGATGTAAGTTATTAAGTCATACGTCAGCGTGTGAAGATAAGTTAAAAGCTAGGGAAAAAAACAGGTTAAACTTCACTAGATAATGTATTTTGCTTGGTTAAAATGGACGTAGTTTTTTGTGCGATTGGTTAGAAAAGTTCAAGTACTATTGAATGAACTGCGGTTGTCACTGCAGTACATGTAGGTAAATTTCATCGGCTACTAATATACAGGGAGTTTATAAAGTCCCGGACCCATTGTGATGTTTAATAACTCATAAAATAATGAAGATATAAACAAACTTATGGCATTTATTGATGGAATAACTTATATATTTTCCTTTTGAAGTTTGAATATTTTTGCTTTTGTAAATATACTTTGCGCGTGTGGTTAATTTCAGATAATTTTATTTTCCAGTCTAAACATCTGTACTTTTCTAAATATCGTCTGCTTATTAATTGCAATTTTCTTTTTTTTTTTTTTTTTTTGGCAACTATTGCAATGTTATGTTTACTTTTGATGTGTTTGTACTAGTACTTTTGTATGTGATGTTTTATTCGACCGGATATCAAGGAGAATGGGCGAGGAGGTCCAATTGGCCACCCAGATCACCTGATATAACGCGGCTGGACCTTTTTCCTTTGGGGATTTGTAAAGGACAACGTTTACAGGAGAAGAGTGTCGAACATGGATGACCTAAAAGCCAAAATTAGAACCGCAATAGCCTCTGTAGATGCCGACACGCTTGCCGGTACCTGACGTCAAATTGAATATCGACTCGATATTCTCCGTGCGACGAAGGGGGCGCACGTGGAAGTTCATTGACAAGGGTCATGAAACTTTTTGAGTCTAACTAACCATTTATGTTATTAATTTTAATCTATCTTTAATATTTTATGAGTTATTAAACATCAAAATGGGTCCAGGACTTTATAAACACCCTGTATACCAGATCCCCAATTATCTAGACTGAGGCTGTAAGAAATTTCTCCCTGTTTACCGCTTGCCTTCATGGTATTATTAGCAGCACGTCGGGCTAGCAATCGAAATGTCCTTATTCAAGCCTGTGCGAAGGCATCGCTGATTTCTCGTGCTCCTCGACTTCGAAAAATTATAAAAGACTCTACAAATGGAGCCCAAACTAAAATGGATAAAAATATAAGTCCTCATCACTTGGATTTTATGACTGTGTTTCCGCCTCCCGAGTTTCCTTTTATGTAGGGGGGAATGTAATGAATATTTCTCTTTTTTAATGCATGTCTTTTTGCTGCAATTGGAAGCATGTCCAGATAGCAGTCGGATGGTCCAAAGCTCGTGTCCTGGCACTGCGAATTATTCAAGATACATGGCTTCAAAAAATTAAAGATGGCCTCTTCAGGGGCGAAAGAAGTAATATCTGGTAGAAAATAATTCATCAATACCTCTATTTGGCGACCGGATACCTGCCTCTTCAGCCGGACATTTTATAATTTAGCTTATAAGGTATTTCTCTCGCCTTCTTCGCATGCCTTCGTAGTGCAGTGGTCAAAACACTCGACTCGTAACCGAGAGGTCCGTGGTTCGATTCCCGGCGAAGGCGTTGCTCATTTTCATCTCTCCTGCTTCGAAATAGCCTAATGACTCTACAGTGGCGCCCAAACTAAAAACGGTTGTAGATGATGATTCTCCACCACCAGGATTTGGCGATCAGGTCCCCTAATTCCCAATAGCCCTTTAAAAAGGGGAGGATGTAAGGTATTTCTCCTGCCTTCGTGGTACAGTGGTTGGGACGTTTGGCGCGTATTCGGGAGGTCCGTGGTTTGAGTCTCGGCGAGGGCATTGCTCATTTATCTTAAAAAAAAACCCTGATGCCTCTACACTTGAAGCATATTTTTTTCCATTTCACATCTTCGCAATAATGCTGCGATAATCCTAGGTAAAATTCATCATTTACGTAATCAGTGGTTAAAAGTATAATGAAAATTTCGGGGTGGCAGAGAAAATGATGAACTTCACTGGATTGACAACGATTTCAACTCTGGTCAAAATGTTTCATTCGTATTTTGTCAAGTGGCGTTAGTCACTATAGAAAGCCTTCACTTTTATCATCATACTTTCGTTTCAATTAATGTTGCATCAACCAGTGAGTGATCGACTGGACACAAATTTATTTTTTCTGATACACAGCTTATCAAGATACTGATGATAGTGAAATCGCTTTAGCTCGTGATTTTTTTCTTGCATAATGTCAGGACTACTCTTCCTTCTAGTTGATTTTGCAAATATAACTGGACTGGAGTCCTGAGTCAGAACAGGGAGCTGACTCAAAGCTATATTCGCACGTGAGTAGAAAATAAAACAAAAAAAAAATTAAAATCTGAAAGGTTTCCGATTTTAAATTACGTCCAAAGGGGCGTTTTTTAAACATTTTGTATGTTACTTTTATTTATTGAATATCATGTTCTTCGCATTTAAACCATAAAATTCAGTTAAAGGACAATATCGCAAAATAGTTTTAAACTGAGCATATCTTTAGAATTTCCTACACACGATCTCACGGGCCGCGGATAAAAATGTTTTTTTCTGTACAACGCTGCCATGGCCCGCTTCGAAATCCTCGAGTTTGTTCATCAAAAATTCGTTAAAGTTTCACAAAATATGAAATCGTTAATAAAACAAATTCCAAATTTCAAATTTGGGCTTCCAGATGCCCATATTCGCAGCAGGATTACCGCATTCAAAATTCGATGACTTTAGGTACCATCGTTTTGTCACGATGCGAGAAACATACATACATTTATGCACATTCTTCATTATTTAATTTCTTTAAATATAATACAAGGCTTCAATATTTTGTGGCAACAGCTTGAAAAGCGATACAGACTTTTAATGTTTCCGACGCAAAATCGCAAAACGAAAACAATAGTCTTTTAGGGACAAAACCCCTTTGGACTAATAAGGAGGGTTAAATTTACCCTTTATTCTCACAGCTTACAGGTGCTCTCGCACTTCGGGATACAAAGACCAATACTTTTGGTCTAGAACGTAGAAAATAAACTAACTTAACTAAGTAAGAACTAAGATGCTTTACAGAGACTTGTAACGCGAAGATTGGTCCTTTAAGTACTTCGTATGTAGTGAGCAGAATGCAAAGACTACAATACGTCTTCAAATATCAGCGAGAACTAAGTTCTGGCCTTAAAGGCAGACACAAAAAGCACACGCGTGGTAAAGACCGTGAGAAATTCTCTTTCTCGCTGCTATCTTGGCTAAAAGACATGTCTTAAATACTTCTAAAGTTTGCAACCTCATTTGCATACGCTAAATCTATTCTCACTTATTCTGGCCGGAAATGGAAAATAAGGGAATATAGTAAAGATTTAAAATAAAATAAACATTAGTAAAACTTAAAATCCTTACAATACTACTTGGCAAACTTTTTCTTTTTAGCCCTCCACAAATATCCCATTAGGTTACAGCTGGTGTTATGCTCTCAGATACCAGATGCTTCTAACATTTTCCTTCTCTTTATTCTGTAGTCCACTGCAGCTGAACCGGTTGTCTGTAGAAATTTGGAGAATTAAAGTTTCATTTTACATCTGTAAATGTGATGTAAATTCTTTACAATAGTTATAAGTATATTTTCTTTCTGTATCATGAATTTTGATTTGGCTGTGTTCAGCGTAAGATTCAAGAGCCATTGTTGACAAGTACGACTGGTATTACAGATGGAATACGTGACCGAAGCAACATTTACACATCAGGACCTAAATTGCTAGATTTATTAGTAGTAGGTTGTCAATGTGCGAAACTATCGACGCAATTCGAGAGGTAGTTTTGAAAATTTACAGCGATGCTTAAAATACTGATTACTTAAGAAATTTCTGGCGAAATTCGCCAGAAATTATACTGAAATAATGCACCAGCATGAATGAAGTGAAGATTCCAATACCACTGAAATTGAAATCATCTTTTTTTTAATGAATTCTCATTATGGGTCATCAGCACAACTAGTTATTCCAAAGTTTTGATTTAAACAGTTTATCAGTTTTTGATTTCCTTGTACGAAGTAAAAAGGAAGTATTGTAATCGCGAAAAATTTCGAGTATTATATTTTAAAGAAAATATTCATTTTGACCGCTATCGAATGCAATTTAACAATGTTTTTGCGTGACATCTGTGCGTAAGGACAGAATAAAGGACTCTTTTTTTTTCCAAACGAATTATAAAACTGATTTAAAATGGATTCTGAAGAGAATTTTTCGTGACGTCTGTACGTACGTATGTACGTATGCATGTATATCGAATAACTGAAATACGAGTAGCCTCAGGACGTTGAAATTTTGTATATAGGACTGCTATAACATGTAGATGTACACTTCCTATTTTGGTTGTAATCGGCTGCACCAAAAGTATATAAATATATATATATATATATATATATGTACATATATCTACTCTGTTATTCGGCTCAGTGAGCTCACTTTCTTTATTCTTAAATTGTGCATTTTTTGCTTTAAAAGCGATTGAATTATGTTGTTCTTAATGTTATGTTGTTTTTATGCCTTTAGTTAACCCGAATGCAATAGTTGTACAATTATCAACAAGTTGTTTCAGTGCGGGTAAGCCTAATTTTTTACCATGGCAGCCACATTTGTTTGCATTTGAAACTTAGCAAAATAGTGGATTTGTTGCCAATCTAGAAAAACTAAGTTTCGCAACAACAAAGATGACGTATTGTGAATTAAATCATGCTTAACCCATTTTGGAATATTTAAGTTAATAAATTATCCTATATATTGACTCAGTATAGCGTCCACAACAAATTAAGTCGGTTTCTACGCCTTCAGTGTCTTTTCACCGAGTGAGAGCAAAAGTAAACTTTCATTTTGTGCAAAGAAAAACCTGCCTTCTTGCCCGCTGGCCGAATTGCTTCCTTTTGCATAGAAACTGTAATTTATATTGTAAAAACATTTTTTTTAATTGTTTTAACTGTATTTGGTGTTTTATGTTTTCCTAATTTTTCAATTTTTAATACAGGTATTTTTAGTTTTTATGTATTTTTGCCTTGTCGCTATTTGAGAACTGAATTAATTGAATGAGAAATAATACAGATATATATATATATATATATGTGTATGTGTGTAATATAATAATGAAATTCGAGGAAATAAGTTTAAATGAAAGGCAGAAAAAATTGCGTATAATTTAATATTCAGTACAAGGAAGTCGTGTGGTGTACACATCAGATTAGTTTAAGGTTGAAAAAACGTGAATGATGAAAATAGTTTAGATTCGAGGTTTAGAATCGAGATTAGAAGTCTTTCTGAAAATTTGAGAGATATGAGGTTTCGAAAGTATCACCCTTAGGAACAAAATAAAATTTATAATCCAGTTCGCCTCTAGTGAATTAATTCAATTATTTAACGTGAGATTTGTTGTCAGTATGTTAGT
>KK120612.1:1403760-1413840 GCA_000611955.2 Stegodyphus mimosarum
TCAAAGTTACTAATTTTCGCCCAAAAAGGCCTAAAAATGATAATAGATTAATCTATTAATGGTGAATTGGATTTTCTTGAGGCTTTTCATATTCACAAAGATTTAGCATGTTTAGTGAATGATTTTAAGTTCAGTCCAGTCCTTCCTAACGTTTTTAAAATTCTATTAACATAACTCTTGGTTATTATTTTTGACGATAGATGGCGTTGCCTCCTCGCGCATGGTACTACCCGAGGGTATAAAAAGCCGTAACTGAGGTTGCTTTCCCTTTCTATAAATTTCGTTCTCCTGATGAGGAGGGACCAGTAGCTGCCCTCGAAATCGATTGAGTGTTTTAATAAATGTACGCCAAATACAAAGTTGTTTCAGCGATTTTGATTATTAATAGATTGTTCTAAAGTAATTTTTATTTCTCAAATAATAGTTTCTTTGATGTGCGCTGTCCCGTATCATTGATTTTACTTTTGCTAAAATACTATGTAGGAGTCAAAATTTAAGAAAAAACAATCAATTTGTTTTTTAAAATAAGTGACTCTTTACTGAAATGAAAAATCTTTTCCGATATGCATTTCTAAAGACCAATACATATACTTGAACTCAGTTCTAATAAAACTAAACAACAATTATGAACAAAGAGGAATAAAGGAAACTAAAAGAAAATGCTTGTTTTTTTTACTTGAAAAACTAACGCTCAAGTGCAACGAATAGCAGTTTCAAATTTGTAAGTTTTTGGGATATACATTTCTGATCGCAAAACAGGATAAATAAAGTTTCGCATTTTTATGAAACCCCATTAATTACGCAAAATGTGAAATTCTCATTAATTTTCTTGAAATGCTTCTTTATTTTTTAAACAATGTAAATATGGATTTGTGACTTTTGGAAAATCCAGCTGCGGCTCTAGAGGTTTCAAGAAATTTATCATGCGGCTCCTATCGTTTGGCCACCCCTGTTATATATGTATGGTGCAGACGGATTGCAACGAAAACGGGAGCTACACAACTACTTGTTGTAGCAATCCTATGTACAAAATTTCAATGTTCTACTCGTTCTTGAATTATACGAGATACATACATACGTCCGTATGTACGTAGGTATAGATGTCAGGGAAAAAATCTCTTCTGAATTTGTTTTAAATCCATTTTAGAATACACAGTTATTCGTTTTAAACCGTTTTATAATACACAGTTCTTGAGATATGCGAGATACATACATATGTCTGTATGTAGGTAGGTACAGATGTCAAGGAAAAGAAATCTCTTCTGAATCAGTTTTAAATCCATTTTAGAACTTTTTTTGGCAAAACCACTCCTTTATTCTGTCGGTATGTACAAACGTTGTGAGGTTTCCTCTTTAAATCTAAAGTTCTAACTTCGAACCCCGCGAACACTTTGTAAGGTTTTAGTTAAACTAACAAAGTTTTATTTTAATTTATTCTTTTCTACTTCTTCTCATTTCGACTTCCCGTTAGAACAAGCGCGCGTTTTAGCTTTATGCTAATTTGAAGTGGAGCCAAGGAGTATTTAAACCGAAGGTAGAAACCTTTCAGAGGGAGAGAGCTTTTAGTCTCAGACCACGGTCACGCTATTTGACGTTCTTCTGACCAGCTAGCATTTAAATTCTAAGCCATAGAGCTTTACGTGATTGCTTATTGAAGTAATTCCAAGTGCGTCAGTATTAGTAAATCTTGCTACGCACCATTTAGGTTAAAGGCCAATCTCGCGTATAGCTCTGCGAGCTACAACTATTTAATTTCTATTTAGCTTTAGTTTAAATATTATTTGATTGTTCATTTTAGACCCAAGCGCGGTCTCTATTTTCTGTATCCCTCCCGAGTTGGGAAGTGGTTGTACATAATAGTGGTTTAATAAAAGAGGATTTTAAATCCCCTTCAAGTGCAGTTCTTCTACCACTTAATCACAGTATTCTACCACAGAACATAGCTGCATTCAGCTCCCTGTTCCAGATCAGGATTTAAGCTGTCATGAAGATGTTTTCCAAGAATATGCACCGAACACTCAGTCCTGACAACTTAGCAAGCGAATAATCGCTTAAGTGTGAACAGAACACGCGAGACTTAAGAAAGGGTTTAAAACCCTTTATTAGTCAGTATTTATTTATAATTTACAAGTCAGTTCCGACTTGGAACGTTACATAAAGCCGCCACTCCGACTTGAACTTAATATACTAATAATTTGAAATAAAATTAGCTTAACTAAAGCTTTTAAAGGGTATAGCCGAAGCTATCAGAATTCAACTAGTTGGCCCCTAAGTATTAATTAAATCGGCGAAGCCTAGCAAGGGCCTAAGATATGGCCGAGCGTAATAACAGCTAAGAGAGACGTAGCCAGAAGGCAAACGCGCGCTTGTCAGGGAATCAGACTCTCTCTCCTGAAGTCGTTTAATTCATGACTTAAGTAGTACTTTTTCTCATTTGAATTATCTGCGTTTCTGAATTTACATTCTGGCAGGAAATTGTAAGCTGAAATTAGAATTGTAAGGATTGTAATGGAAAAAACACTGAAATACCCTTTTTCTGCAGATCTCCCAGAGATTGCTGTATATTAACAATATTATCATTACAGGATTAGATATTTTCAAGGCACTCGAGGGGAGAGAGTGAATCCGTGGAGATTAAGTTGTAAGGTTTTAGTTTAAACTAACAAAGTTTTATTTTAATTTGACTTTTTCTATCTCTTCTCATTTCAACTTCCCGTTAGAATAAGCGCGCGTTTCAGCTTTATGCTAATTTAAAGTGGAGCCAAGTTCTACTTAAGCAAGAGGTAGGAACCTCTCAGTGTGAGAAAGCTTTTAGTCTCAGACCACTGTTACTCTGTTCGACGTTCGCCTGACCAGCTAGTATTTAAATTCTAAGCCGTAACGCTGTCACGTGATTACTTATTGAAGTAATACTAAGTGCGTCAGCATTAGTTAAATCTTGCTACGCACCATTTAGTTTAGAGGCCAACCTCGCGTTCATAGCTCTGTGAGCAACGACTACTTAATTTCTAATTAGCTTTAGTTTAAATTAAATTTAATTGTTCAGTTTAGACCCAAGTGGCGGTCATTTTCTGAATCCCTCCCGAGTTGGGAAGTGGCTGTACATAATTGTGGTTTAATAAAAGATTATTTTAAATCCCTCTGAAGTGTAGTTCTTCTACCACTTATTCATAGTATTCTACCACAGAACATAGCTGCATTCAGCTCCCTGTTCAAGATCAGGACTTTAACTACTTCACGAAGATGTTCGCCAAGAATATGCACCGAACACTCAGTCCTGACAGAATAAGATAGGAAAGATACAAAACTTATAATAACTGTTAGTAAAAGTAGGATAAACCTTACAACGTCACGCAAAAACATCATTCAAATGGTTTCGGGAGCGGTTGAAATAGATATTTTCGTTGAAATATGATACCCGAAATTTTTCGCAGTTACAATACTTCCTTTACTTCGTACAAAGAAGCAAACGTATAATAAGATTTATCTTTTAAACGTAATACACTTTTGACATTTGTTACAAAGAAATAACCCACACTGCATTACTTGAAAAATGTTGAAAGTGAATTAAATACCGGTTCTTGTACTCACTTTCATTTCCCTTTAAGAGGAAAATAAATTAAATCCTATAATTATTATACTGATCACATTTAAAAATATGTCTTTTATACGCCGGATATATTTATTTTAGTCCTAACCTAAGAACAAACCTCGAATACTTCTTTCCAACTGAATATCTATAAAACTGTTAATATGTCAGTTAATGATTTATTTCAGAACATGAGCTCTCAGCAGCACGACGTGCGGAAGGCGCGCAAGTTTTAAGCTTATTATAAGACATATTATTTGGAGAGTCCACATTCTCCTAACAAAGGAAAGTCGCAGACTTATATCTTTGATATATTACCACTAGTGTGCGGCAGGAAAACACCTTTTCCTCGACCATCTCCCTAAACATCAAAAGAATCCAAACACAAACGAAGAATCCACGAGCCACGGAAAAGTTTCCAGAACTTAAAAGACCTGATCTCGTTGACTCGTGGAACGGACTTGGCGGACAGACACACCGCTGTTACAACTCCTTGGAGAAATTTAAAGTTAGGCGGAGTTTCCATTAGCAGATGTGAGCTTTTAGATATGGGCTTCAATTACCACGCTACCTGCAGAGCCACAGGCAAGTCCAGTTTTCACGCATCTTCTTCCTTTGCTGTGGCTGATGGATCTGGCATCCTATTACTGTATCCTTTTACTGGAGCCTCGCGCAGAGTCTTAATGAACTTTACGCCGTGGGCTTCGTGCTCCATGAGAAGCTTGGGTTTGTTATGCTCTGCCTCGTTACTTCCAATAAATCGAATTTTATTGAATTTAGGGTTCTGTGAGAAATGATTACGATTGTCAAATAAAGTTATAGACTGAAAGCTTGCACTATTGACAAATACTTGAAAAGGAAGTAAAATTTGATTAGTAGTGTGAAATTTTAATTAATTTGGGTACTTTAATTACGTGTATAATAGTATATTAAAGGTGTCTTTCCAGAGTGAAGCTTGATGCTTTTCGTACTAATTTTATAGTTTAAATTATTTCCATATTACGGTGCATATTTTAGCGATTGTATCTTAAAGCTTAATTTTGCTTTGAATTTATCTGGTGGCGGTTATTTTATTTCAAACATCAAAAATTGTAGTGTTTGAAATTATTAATTGCAATTATAATTAAAAAAATAAACCTGGAAAGCATTCAGATGAGCTTCGGAAATTCTGAAAGCTTTTATGAGTTACTTTTATTGATCAAATATCATGTTCTTTGCACTTAAAACAGAAAATTCAATTCAATAGCAGTGTCACAAAATTTTTAAAAACAGGATATCTGTAGAATTTCCGATACTCAGTCTCGCGAGCTGGGTATAAAAATGTTTTTTTTTTCCATACCATTGCTCACTTTGGAATCGTTGCGTTTATTAACCAAAATTTTGTTAAAATTTTGCAAAATTTGAAATAGATAATAAAACAAATCCGAAATTGAAAATTCGAGCTTCCAGGTGCCCATGTTCATTTGGAAGAATATGTTACTCAAACTTTGAGGGCTCTGGGTATCTGTTTTTCCCCCGCAATGCGAGAAACATTCATGCATTCATGCAGATTTTTCATCATTTACTTTTTTTTAAATATAATACATGGCGGTAATATTTGGTGACAATAGCTCGGAAAGTGAACCAACGCAGAAATTGAAACGACGCAGTTATGTTTTTTATTTGAGACTAATAGCGCTTTGGATCTAACGTCCCTTTGGGGTAAGTATAATTATTATAGATAATAATGTTTAGTTATCAACCTGAGGAAGGGAAATGGATTAGCTTGGTTTTTGAAAAAGTTTAAAAGTATTTTAAACGTATTTTCTGTCACAGCAGATTTATTGTAGAAATTTTCTAAAAGACCAATCCATGTTATATGGCCCCCGAACTAAAAAACATGGTGGATGATGATTTTCCACCACCAGGATTTGGCGATTGGGTCCTCTAATCCCCAGCTGCTCTTTAAAAGGTGGAGTATGTAAGGTATTTTCTTCCTTCTTTCTGCATGCCTTCATGGTGTAACGGTTAACACACTCGGAGTAATTCGAGAGGTCCAGGCTCGAGTCTCGGCGAGGGTGTTGCTCATTTTTCATGTCTCCTGCTCAAAACTCCTAATGACCCTACGAGTTTACTGAAGACAAAATTCTTTCTTTCTCCATTTCAGCAAATACCTCTTTAGAACACTTTGGTGAAAATTCTACAATTCTCAAATTGCCAATTCTAATTCTGTTAAGTAATTAATTTTCAACATATCAGACACTTGTTGATGCTGCTGAATATTCGAAGCTCAACGAAAAATTTGATTTGAATATAGATGAGCCTTTTATGAAGTAACTTTAATTAAAAAAAATTACAGATCCAAAATACCAAGTAGCAAATGGCAGATGATTTTAAAAAGTGCTGATTATAAATGTATGAATATTTTGAAAATTGTTTCGTATGCGTTTTCTATTCTTCCAACAACACAACAGAGGGAAATAACTTTCAGTATCATGTCAAATAATTGGAGAAACAAATTAAACAAGTGTTCGATTGAATTTACAAAAAAATGAATTATTCATGTATTTCATATTCATATTTTCATTCATATTTGAAAAGTAGTTGTTCAGAACTTTTTGAAAACTAAAAAAGGATGCATATTTTCTCACCTCTACCAAAAGTGAGAACAAATGTAATTTAAAAAAAATTAAACTTAACTTTAAAAGTTTCAAATACTTTTTAGCCTAAAAGGGAGCTTAGTCGCGAATGACATTAAACGGCACTTTGCGTTGATTCGCGATAAACGGCGAATAACTTTTCAAATTGTTGCCACCAAATATTACCGCCTGTATTATATTTAAAGAAATTAAATAATGAAGAATCTGCATGAATGTATGCATGTTTCTCGAGTTGTCAAAAAACAACGGTAACTAGAACCATCAAATTTTGAATAACGTAGCCCTTCACCCAAACATGAGCACATGGAAGCCCGAATTTTGAATTTATTTATTATCTGTTTCATATTTTCATTATTAAATTTAGCGATTTCAAAGTGAGCAGTGGCAACACTGTACGGAAAAAAATGTTTATCTCCAACGCGCAAGACTGTCTGTCGGAAATTCTAAAGTTATGATGTTCTTAAATATTTTGTGATTTTGCCGTTGAATCGAATTTTGTGTCGCATAAGCGCCAAGAACGTGATATTTAATAAATAAAGAAAACACACGAAAAGTTAATAATGAATAGACCAAAAAAAAGTTTTGTAAAGTCATCTTAGTGCAAAAAAAACTGAGCTATGACATGATAAACTGAAAAAGAGAGAAAGAAGAAAACAGAAAAACAGCACCAACACATCAGCGCCATCAGGAATTCTAAACGTATACTACTATGCTGCTTTTAAAATGTTTGTAAAGGCCCACCAGCGGCCGAGCGGTAAAGACGTTGAACACTGGTAGTTCGGTCCGAGGTTCGAATCCCGCGAACAGGCTGGCTGCATGAGCGTTTTCGTGGTTTTCCCCATGTTTAACGTGTATACGAGCCAGTTTCAATTAGAAAGTCCTCCACGAAGGCGTACCTCCCTTTAGGCAGATAGCCCTCGTGTGCTTTGCCATAATTGAATAACCTAACCTAACCTAACCTTAAAATATTTGTAATTCTGCAGTTGAATTGTATATGGCGAAGTGCGAAAAAAAAGTTGCTCAATAATAAATCTAAAAAGACAAAAAGAAAAACGTTCAGTAGGCGTGAATAAAAGAGCTGACTGGTTAACTGCGAACTCAGCGAAAGCGTAAGAAACCTTAATAAACACTTTTGGATGACGGTTAATATCTGAAACTTTCAGAAATTCTTTTTTATATTTTTGAATTGACACTTTTTAATTCAATTCTAAGGACTATTTGAATACTTTATCTTTTGTGTTTAATGAGTCAATATGCTATTACTTAAATTATTAAAACTTTTCTAATTTATTTTCGAAGCTTAAAAATTGTTAGTTCCCATGAACATTAATTCTAAAACTGAGTTCCAAAAAATTTACAATTCTAATAAAATAATGATTAATATATTTCTAGTGTCCTTTATTGCGATTCGATAGAGTTTTCAGTCCGAACAACATCCGCCTATAAGGAGATAAGGCGAAGGAAGGAGATTGATTACACTGTAGAGTGATTAGGTTATTTCGGAAGCAGGAGTGGTAAAAAATGAGTAACGCCTTCGCCGGGAATCAAACCACGGACCTCTCGGTTACGCGTCGAGCGTGCTGACCACTTCACCACGAAGGGGGCGGGAGAAATTCCTTATATACTCCCTCTTTTAAAGGGCGACTGGGGATTAGGGGCCAAATCGTGGCGGTGGAGAATCATGATTCATCACCTTTTAGTTCGGGCGCCACTGTAGAGTCATTAGGTTATTTCGGAAGCAGGAGTGATGGAAAATGAGCAGCACCTTCGCTGGGAATCGAACCATGGACCTCTCGGTTACGCGTCGAGCATGCTGACCGCTACACCACGAAGGCATGAAAAGAGAGCGGGAGAAATACCTTATAGCATACCAAAGTGACTGAAATTTCAGTTGGTATTTTGAAGTAGTACCGAAAGGTTGCTGAGATCTACTAATACTTTACAGTGTAATAAGCAGAATTATTCTAATTTCTAATATAAATGTCAGAAGACTATAATTTTCGTTTTACACTTCCAAAATGTGAGAATGGCATCAGAATACTGAACATGTTATTAAGAACATCTTTCAGTCTTCCAAAATTCTAGGTCGAAAATTAAATTTAACGCTTTCGTAATTCATTTACTGACTTGTGCTTCGAACGAAACTCTCCAGAGAATCCGAATTCCAAAACTGCACGTTAACTGGCAAAATTAGTATTCAAATTCTAATCTCTAAGTTTCCCGCTTGTTTTTCACTCGGTGCGACGTTTAGAGAGAATTCTATGCCTCCACACGCTTAAAATTTCCTCAATTATAAATGCAGTTATTGCAGAAATCTGTCGAATTGCGCGAATCAGAAACTAAACTAAAATAACAAAAAAGAAGATAAACATGAATAGTGATAATAATAACAACATGCGAGATCAAAGCCTGTATACCTCAGAGAAAATGAAGCTTCTAACTTTCGCGCCCGATTCCAAAAATGCAAATGTTAGAAAAACAGAAAAGGAGTATTAAAAAACCAATTACTGCATTAGCGCTACGGATTTTACTCTGAAGAGAAGTTTAACAGGTATAATGCTCTGAGCGAGAATGATTTTTTTATCATTATTATTATTATTATTATTATCATTTCCTTGGCGGAGCTAATTTATTTATTATCAATATTTATTTATTTTTTAATTTAAAACTTCGTTGCTCCATTATACTCAACTTTTGTTTCTAACACTCGACTGCAATTTTGACGTTTTAGGAAATTACAATAAGGTGCGTTTATACCAGAAATTCTCCCCCCCCTTCGTTTGTAATCACGCTCCCCAGTGGGGGAAGGGGAAAGAAAAGGAAACTGCTCAGTTTTAGATTATATTTCCTGATGTTGCTATCTTCGGCTAATAGCGGCCTTCGGTTCCCATTAGCAAATTGCAGCGAGAAATTAATGGAAAATAATAATGGAATATGTATCGGTAGATAATGAAAAAAATGAGAAGCTAACTTCTCGAGACGGTGATATTATTAAAACTAATATGAAGGGGGAGATGTGATGCTGCTTTGTGATTTCCATTCCGCATTGTATGAAATGAATTAAATTTTGAGTAGACGTGATATGTAAATGAATGTGAAATCTGGATAAATTATCCAAGGAAGTTTGCCGTGTCAGTTTGGAGGATTCTGTTTTTAGCGCTCGCAGAATTGAATTAAATTTATCTCTCAAAAGCATATGGTTATAATTAGGAACACGGAAAAAATTTCCTTCCATCTAAAGTATTTAATTCCGTTTCAGTAAAATCTCTAGATGCAAACATTTTTTTTATCATTTTTTGTTTCTTTTATAATAATTTCCATTATAAATAAAAAGCAATAATTGCAGTAACAACAGCAATTTGTTTCTAATTTTAATCTAAGACTATAAATATTCATATTTTTGCTATATATTCAAGAATTTTTAATTCATCTTCTTTGTTTAAAATCCTTATATAATGCTTTTAAATTAAATTTGCTTCTTATTGTATTCGTCTAATAATGCGTGTTACAATAGAATAATTGTTTCCGAAATACTTGGATAATAAGAAATATATACAGGGTGATTCGCTACCAGACCGACAAACCCGCAGGGTGTGTAGGGGGTACAGAGACGATAAGGTATTTCTCCCGCCTTCTTTGCACGCCTTCGTGGTGTAGTGGTCAGCACGGTCGGCGCGTATTCGAGACGTCCGTGATTCGAGTCCCTGCGAGAGCGTTGCTCATTTCATCTATTTTCTTATTTCGAAAAATTCTAAAATGATTCTACAGTGGCGCCTTGAACTAATGAAGGTGGTGGATAATGACTTTCCTCCAGCAGGAGTTGACGATTGTGTCCCCTAATCCCTAACCGCC
>KK120612.1:1418654-1469186 GCA_000611955.2 Stegodyphus mimosarum
TACACGACGAAGGCATGCGAAGAAGGCGGGAGAAATACCTTATAATAAGTCACCCTGCTAGCATCTACAATTCATCAAAATTTCTCTTGACTATGTCGTTTCCAGATCAGTCCATACATGTAACTTAATAACGCTGATGACGTAAATAATTCGGAACCTAAAAAGGAATTTTAATATGACTGTTTCGGAAGTTGAACTCAAAATTGCGAGAACTGAAGAAACCTTTCTTTTCGTGAACTACCATATTGGACAAATTCGCACTTTGCTTGTACCTGTGTTCCCGTTAATATGCTGCCTTACTGCTCTCTTCCTATCGTACCAGCATCAAAAATGCAAATGCCATTGAACAGATGCGATTAGAGTGCCAAGTAAATTGTGGCTGCAAATATCAATTGAAATAAAGATGAATATTTAATCTGCCTCGACTGACAAGTTTGCTGCTCATGACGGATTCAACATTCTGCGCTTTACTCCATTCTGTAGGGTTTCCCTTAGTTCACTTAACCAATTATTCAAATTTTTGTTATCTTTCTTGAGCCTCCGGGGGTCAACGTAGCGAACTTTGCGAAGCTACTGGCTACGATCTGTACCTAAGCAGTCTCGGTCACGGGGTAGACAAATTGTGAACCTAGTGGTTCTGGAGGTACCGGAAAGGTCCCTTATTGGCCGGCGTGGGGGTTCGGCAGGTCTTAGAGCAGTTCGGTTCTAGTAGCTCAGAGGTAGAGTCCCGATTTTGCTGGGTAATGGTTATGGCCCACTGTGACGGCAGCTCGAGCGACTGGTAGGTAGCAAACTAACGACCAGTGGCACCGTGGGGTCTTATCTCCAGGTGCCTTGGCGCCGATCCCTTCAAAGTTTTGGAACATAGAAGCAGGGTGAGAATTTTTAGTGTCATTAAGTTGACGGAAAAGGAAATGCCCAGAATCTTATCTTATGTTATCTTTCCTGAACACCTCAATTTCTCCTCGCATTTCCTCGCAAGGATACTAATTTAAGTTAAGTGAAGTGAGTATTTAAACGGGTGAATCTTGGAGTTTGTTCAGAGCGTGTTTTCTCTACCCAGCACACGTTACGATTCTGACCTTGCTGTTACGCGGAGTTGCTGATACGTCTGTTTTGGCCACTTAAATAATTACCACGCCTGTTAGATTTGACGAGTCAACCTACTTTAGCCGTAACTCAAAGTGCTAATCCAGCACTATTCTTTAAATTTGAATTTATTGTCTAACGATTCTTAAATTCGACCGCAAGTTGTCGCTCTTATTCTAAAGCACGAAGTGCGTGGGATAAAGGGTTCATAGTTGAGGATGATAAAGGGTTATTTTCACCCTTCTTCTGTTCTGGTATTACATTATTTCACACCTGTGCGAGAAATCGCCAGTGTAGTAGTGTTTAAGTGGCCAAAGAACGTAAGATCCTATAATTCAACATTCTGCATGCTACGTTATACGTTCTTGTTAAGTCTTTTTCATACACACACACACACACATATATATGTCATATTTTTAATGCGTTGTCGGAATACAAGTACTTTAAAAGCTGGCAGTCGGGAGGGCAGAGTGGCAGAACATGAGGAATAAGTTAATACCAAACTAAGTTTAGCTAATTATCATCTTTATTTCCAGATGTCCTGGCACACTAGAATAATTCCTCGTAAACAATGTACTCTTCAACCATAATATTTACGATAATTTCTTATATACAATTTACACAGGTTAACAAGAGCGACATCATCTTAGACGGACAAGCAGAGCATAGAAGACACGTTAGCAATGGTGGAAGCTAGGGAAAGGAATGGCGTAATTTTTTTTCCAAGAGTATTTATACTAAGTCTGATGTAATTGTAGCGACAAGCTATGATTGGTTAATATTAGTTTTAGTTGCCCTTTTCAAGTAGCGTTACATGACGGAGAAAGATCTTGAATTTGCGAGAACAGATGAATTTAGGGGGAGGCACCTAATCTAGAATCGTTAACTTTGAGGTCGCCAAATATTCTTAAAGCAGCCTATCGTATTGTGTTATATATATATATAATATTTTAGTTGCGCAGTTAAAGAGATAGGTGCAAAAACCAGTAAGTTCCAGATGTGGTTATTTCTAGACATAACTTTATTCCATAATAATTCACATTAGATCATTTTCGTAGAAAACGCCTACATACAATCATAGTTAAATACAATAATTTTATGTACACTGGTTTTTAAAGGTATGATTTAGGCATTTTAGCAAGGCAAAGCAGCGCGGTGTTGGCGGGGCAGAAGTGTGAAAAAGGAAGATGTGGTAGTTACTTGCGAGCGATATTTATACCTAGCATATGCAGAAAGCACTCTAAGCTGTGATTGGGTAATTTTGGGTTTTAGTTCCATTTTTCAAGCAGCGTTGTGTAACATGAAAAGACCTCGAATTTGGGAGAACGAATGAATTTAGGGGGGAGAACATAAAATCTAGAATAGTTAATTTTGAGGTCACCAATCATTTGTTTAAAGAAACCATCATATTTCGTTATATCTTTATATATATGATTCGTTTCCAAGGTTTTGTTTCTTTGTTTTTTGACTTGTGCTTTTTTATGTTAGATAACTTCCCACTTTCGGTAGATGGATATTGTATTTAACGCAATTATAAGGGTGGGGTAGAGCAGTTTGCTTATTTTGGAATTCAGTAAAAGAAAAGTAATGCATATATGTATTTAACTCTTTGAATAGCATCAAGTACAACATGTACAGTTGATGTTTACACTGTTTTAAAGATAACATCAGGAAAATGAATGGCATCCATTATTATCAACATACTCCAATAATCGAACTCGGAAGTTTTGTTCAACTCGTTCCAAGCATTTGCTTATATAAATTTGGCGTCCTGGAACGATGGTTGGTTCCAAAAGGGGAGTAGCCACAGTCGAGAAACAGGGCCGTAAAATTTTAGCCCGTTTGGTTAGTGGTTGAAGCAACGTTCATCCCTTGCCCATTTCAATATTGCACCCCGTGATCGCGTTCCTGGTCAGTAATCGATTGGGTAAACAACTTGAAACTGGTGATGTGAAAAAGAAGAAACCTGGGCTTCCATGAACAGCAGGGTCACCACAAAGCATGGACCTGTTAAGGCTTTCTCTTTCGCGATCTCCTAAGCACTGTACTCAGAAACATGCTACTGCTGTTGGGTTGTCCGCTCAATCTCTGAGGCGAATTCTTCAGGAAGAACTAAAACTTCATCCCTACAAATTGGCTATAGTGCAGGAACTTAATACACGCGATTTTATTGCTAGAGAAAATTCATGTGAAGCGCTTCTTGCAATGTCTGACAACGCGCTTGGTTTCTTCACTGATGAGGCACAATTCTGGCTTTCGGAATCGGTAAATAAGCAGAACTTGCGCTACTGGAGTCCTCATAACCCTAGACAACTTCATCAACATTCCCTATATTCAGAAGGTGTAACTGTTTAGTTTGCAATATCGCAAGTTGGAATAATTGGACCATAGTTTTATGAGGAGAACAGAGGAGCCGTTTCAGTGACTTCTGATCGTTATGTACACACTTCTCACCAAACCCCAACGAGAGTATTATGGGAGATGTATGATTCCAGCAGGACGGTGCCACGAAACATGCAGCTTGTGTGTCAATGACTGTTTTGCGGCAACACTTCTCAGGACGTCTCATCTCTTTAAGAAGTGATTTGCACTGTCTAGTACGATCGCCCGATTTAGCCCCATGTGATTATTTTCTATGAGACTATTTAAAATCACTTCTTTATAACGATCGCCCTAGCACACTGGCCCACTTGAAATGCAACATTCGTCAAGCTAGACCCAACATACCCGTCAATGTGCTCGAAAGAGTTGAACGAATCTTTTGAGTTCGATTAACGCAGTGTGTTGACAATAATGAACGCCGTCTGCCTGATATTATTATTAAAACAGCGTGAACATAAACATTACATCTTGTACTTGATGATGTTCAAAGAATTATATATATGCATTACTTTTACTTTTATTGAATTTCAAAATAAGCAGACTGCTCTGCCGGACCCTGTATATTCATGAGGCCCTAAAACCTTTCTTTAACTAATTAAGAAACTCTTCTTAATAAATGGCCTCTTAATTATAATGTTCTGTGCATAAATACATTTTAAGGAGCATATCAAATTGCAACTGTATGCATTTCCTTTGCAGATCCTCAGATTGTAAAGAATTGCTGCATTCGCTCACGCGTGTTGTTATAGTGCAAGTAGTTAGCTTTGGAAGATCCATGGTTGGAATCTCTGAGAAATCACAGTTTATTTTTCGTGTTTTCCTTTTCTTAAAAAGTTTAAATTCCCTAGAGTTGCCTGTGGCTCAGTACTTGAATTTGCTCGGCGTAGTTTCGTGTTTTTTCCCCATCACCCTTTCAGCAAGATCGGTTTTAAGAAATTATCCCCTCCTCCATGCATAATGTCTTACTCTGAGTGGCTAACCTAGCAGTTGGAAGATCAGTTCGAATACCGCCGAGAGCACAGCTGACTGGTCGACTGGTTCTCGAGTCTATACCAAGTCACGCATTAAGTGCTAGATATTTTAAGAATTATCGCATTCTCCTGTATGTTCTTTTGCTCTGTATGTGGTTAACACGTCCAGTTAACAATTTACCCATCGAAGATAGCTGTGGTTCAAAAGATAACGACATCATAGTTAAATTTTCGCACTTCCATATTTGAAGCCTAATGTTTCTCTTCAACAGAAATTTGATATGAACTGAGAACACTTTGGAAAAATGCTGAAATGTTACTGGTGTTTTGTGAAATACTCAAGTTTCTGATAAAATGGCAACTAATGTCGTATATGTTTTGTTGTTTGCATGATTTGTATCCAGTTCGACGTTTGAGGGTAAATTATGTTATTTTTTTCATCGTAATACTGTCACAGTCTAACTTATACAGCGAAGTCGCCCGTAACGCCCGTGCATTCAAACATCGGCAGGTCGCGCGAACGCTTACATTCATTTTCTGTCTGGTTCTTTCCCCATCAAGTTAGTGCATGTCTCATTGGTTTCGTAAATTGTTCACTGCCATGCCAGTCATTCTTTTGAAGCAACTGAAGTAGCTCTCTTATTTGAAAGCACCTTTCCTGTCCATTGTTTAGCATCAACGTTTATCTAATGGTGCTCACAGTTGCAATCCTGTCCTAAGGGGAAACTGCAGATGAAACCGCACAAAGATCCCCAAGGGAGAAATAATCACTTCACTTAAGTTGGTTATTGTTAATGATGTAGCAAAGTTCTAGGCAGAAGGGAAGAAAATCCATTCCAATGGAAATTCGTATACACGAACGTTTCAGATGTTTTAGGGGAGTAGATTTTGACCTCTCTCGATGTAAAAGAGTTCAGTTAAATTTCAGATGATGTCATTGACATTGTTTGAAACAT
This sequence comes from Stegodyphus mimosarum, assembly GCA_000611955.2. NCBI lineage: Eukaryota > Metazoa > Arthropoda > Arachnida > Araneae > Eresidae > Stegodyphus > Stegodyphus mimosarum. Next base: position 1,424,053 of record KK120612.1, read on the forward strand.
AATTAGTCCAAAAGGGCTTTGTCCCTGAAGGACTATTGTTTTCGTTTTGCGATTTTGCATCGGAAACATTAAAAGTCTGTATCACTTTTCAAACTGTTGCCACAAAATATTGCAGCCCTGTATTATATTTAAAGAAATTAAATAATGAAGAATGTGTATAAATGTATGTATGTTTCTCGCATCGTGATAAAACGACGTTACCTAAAGCCATCGAATTTTGAATGCCGCAATCCTGCTGCGAATATGGTCATCTGGAAGTCCAAATTTGAAATTTGGAATTTGTTTTATTAACGATTTCATATTTTATAAAACTTTAACGAATTTTTGATGAACAAACTCGAGGATTTCAAAGCGGGCAATGGCGACATTGTACAGAAAAAATCATTTTTATCTGCAGCGCGTGAGACTGTGTGTAGGAAATTCTAAAGATATGCTCAGTATAAAATTATTTTGCGATATAGTTCTTTAACTGAATTTTATGGTTTAAATGAGAGGAACATGATATTCAATAAATAAAAGTAGCATACAAAATGTTTAAAAACGCCCCTTTGGACGTAATTTAAAATCTGAAACCTTTCAGATTTTTTAATTGTTTATTAGTTGATTTTGTTTTTAAAGAGGTATTTCTCAATTGAGGAAAAAATTTTGTCCATTTAAAATCATTCAAACAATTCTCAATACATTATCAGATTCAAATACATTTTAACATGCATTCAATCTTTCATTCATTTGCCAGTTATGCGACTGGAAAACATCAACGGATTCTGATGGTCTTGTTGTTTAGTTACTTTATTTCCTATTCCAAATTTCTAGGGCTTTGTTTGGTTTTTAAATTAATTAACTAAATTTTCTATATTTAATTTTGATAATTAATAATATTAGAAGTGCTTTCGACTAAGTTAATTTATTGTTTTCGGCTTGCCATGTAATTTTTCTCTAAAAAGTATTTAAAAGTATTTTATGAAATCTGAAATTTTTTTCAATTTAAAATGCTTCAATTCTGAGAAGAAAATTTTTACATAATATTCTCAATTAAAACTGGAAATTATTGTTTTCTATATTCGAAATTTTTATACAATATGACTAATAATTTTACATTTACGGAAAGTTTGAGTTTTGTGATTCGATCCATAGCTTGATTTAAACTAATTAAAAATTTATGGTATTTATATGCACAGCAGGCTCTACTGAGTATCGCTGGTAATGCAATGAAAATTTTCTAACTAAAAATTTTGTTCTGATATTTTTAATTTAACTGTCTTTTACATACCAATGAAACTCGCAAAGCTTTCATATTATGCGTTATAATCATGATATCGATATCATATTTATATGAGAGATGTATTGATACATCAGTAAACTTTACTGCGTAATGTTTTTTTTTAAATGTATAATTTTTATATCAAAACGGAATGGTTTATGTTTTAAAATAAAATAAGAAATCATTATTTACTAATTTATTTAGATCTGTGCAGTTTAATTACATGTTAACTAACAATAAAGCTAGCAAATTTTAACACAGAAGTATTTCTGTTGAAACAAACGTCTGCTTTTCATAAACGTTGCAGAGGCGGTACATTCCTAATCTAAAGTCCGAATGATCACAAAAAAATTCTTAAAAAAATTTGCATAAACTGAATGCTTTCCCATTTTTTTTAACCTCTACAGTTTAATAAACGAAACAACTGTGCAAATTAAACATTTCCTCAAGACAAAATGCTTCCTGGAGTAAAATCTCTTCAGAGAATAAAACTAGAGGCAATTTACTACTTTGCGCCATTTCTTTTAAATGCCTTTTGTAGCACCGTTTCTTGGAACGTTAAAGAATCATCTACCAGGTGGCGCTGCTCGTGAAAAGAACAGTGGAAGGGGAAAAACTAACCGGATAGCAGCAACTCCGTATAATTACATTACTCAACACATGCAAGTGGAGGTGCATAGCACGTATATGCAATTAGCATTTTTTAATTTTTTCTTACATCGCCGGTACACCTTCCACCGCTAATCCTTCTTTAGGCCTAATGTCATTAACTCCTTCCAGCTTTGTGCAAAAAGAGGGGAAATAATTGGAAAGTTTTCTCCTAAATCCATTCATTAAATATTCTTGTTGTTATTAATGTTGAGTGGGTCTAATACCCTACGTAATATCTGCAAGAAAGGTATCACCAATGGATGAATGAGGAGAGCAAAAAGCTGGACTAATCTTTCTTTTTTATATATCTCCATTTATTTTTGAGCTAATCCTAATGAGAAATCTAGACTTTTAAGCCGCTGGAATTGTTTAATCTATTTAAGTGGCGTGTTACACGACTACAAAATTCGAGGGAGAAAAAAAAAAGAAGGTGGGATTAAAAAAAATAAAAATTGGAGGTTTTTGATTATGCTTGTTCCGCTCCGGAGAAAATTTTAGCTCACTTCTTTGCATAGCTTATGAATATATTTATGAAGGGATTAGAAATTTTAATATGATTTCGAATATCAAAATGTTTTTCATTCATTTTGGAGATGTATCGGTTCTATTTTTATTATATTCTTCTGTTCGTATAAATGTTCCTAATGTTACGTGTAAATGAAATGCAATGGCTGACATAATTTCGGACTCTTGTATTTTTGAAATTTATTTGCACGGAGCTTGTACTAAATATTGAAACATAGACTACAAGTATTTTTCTAACACGTTATTTTTTCTGTAACTCGTTAAAAAGGGTTAATCAGAAACTCACATAATAATTTGGGAGAAATTTTGTTGAAATGGTTTGATAAACAATGTGTTTGTGTCATTTTAGCCCAAAGGCCGTTAACCCAGAAGGGCTATTAATTTCGTTTTGGCATTTTGCTTTGGTCCACTATGAATATTGGTTCACTTTCCAAATTGTTGCCACCAAATATTAGAGCCCTGTATTATATTTAAAGAATTTAAGTAATGAAGAATATGCATATATGTACGTATGTTTCTCGCATTGTGATAAAACAACGATACCTAGAGCCACCTAAATTTAAATAACGTAATCTTCCACTAAATATGGGTATATGGAAAACCTAATTTGGAATTTGAAATTTGTTTTATTATCGATTTCATATTTTGTAACACTTCAACGAATTTTTGATGAACAAACTCAACAATTTCAAAGCCAGCAATGGCAACACTGTACGGAAAGGGAAAAAAATATCTCCAGCGCGTGAGACTGTGTATCGGAAATTCTAAAGGATATGCTAATTTCAAAATTATTTTGCGATATTGCTGTTGAAATGAATTTTATGGTTTGATTCCGTAGAACATGCTATTTAATAAGTAAAGGTAACACATGAAACGTTAAAAAAAAGTTCCTTTGGACGTAATTTAAAATCTGAAACTTTTCAGATTAATAACCTTAAAATAGATTTCATATTTTGTAACACTTTAACGAATTTTTTATTAACAAACTCAGTGATTTCAAAGCGACCCATGGCAATACTGTACGAAAAAAAATAATTTTATCTCCAGCGAAGAGATAGTATATCGGAAATTCTAAAGATATGCTCATGCGATATTGCTGTTGAATAGAATTTATTTAAATGCGAAGAACATGATATTTAATAAATAAAGGTATCACGTAAAACGTTAAAAAACGCCCCTTTGGACGTAATGTAAAATCTTACAGCTTTCAGATTTTTATAATTTTTTTCTTTTAAATTAAAATACGTCGTAACGTTTATCGTCTGCATTTGGAACTCTTTACTTGTTCAGCAAAATGCTGAACTGAAATGCTGAAGGTTATTTCGAATACTTCGAAGTCTGGCGTGAATATGGCAAGAACGACTAATTCAGTTAGACGAAATCTGTTTTGAATAATTCGTCTCTTTAAAGATGTTAGAGGACATGGCGTGATGATCTTGTGAAAGTTATGTTGTGATAATCTTGTGAATCCTTGATCTAGTGAAAGATTATTTGTCCAAAACCCCTAACAAATATGAAGCAAATTATCTCTACGTCTGGAAATAACTTCAGAGTCATATAAGCGGGATTGGTTTACATAAACCTTTTTATTTAAATAAACTGCATCTAAACGAACAATCAATTTCAATTTAAACGTGGAATAGTAGTCAAAGACTACTACACGATTAAATTTTAATCTAAGCTGGCTCAGTAATTCTAACCGACGTACCAAATTCAAGTGTCGGCAGCAATAACACGAAGCCGAATTATTACAACTTAGAGCTGACGGGAACTAAATGTAGAAAGCCTGCGCCAACGAGAAATAATCTCCATCTTACACCCCGGAAACCTCAGTTTAAATACTATGTAACTCTTTTGCATTCTGGTGATGAAACGGAAAGGAGAAGTTACTGTAAAGGTTGAAATTATAAGTAACTGGTTAATTTAAATAATAATAATCGTAGAAATTATGCGAAATACTCAAAAAAACCTTGATATAAAACATTTAACTATCTTTGGTGTAATAATATGAAGGAAATGCATAGAACTGTTAAAAATGCTTTGACGTCTGGACCAAATTGCAAGTCAAAACTACAGAATCTCAGATTTATTCTACGAAAAATTGGACAAAAACGAAATAAAACTGTAAAACGTTCTGTCTGTAACTGTAAAAGTCCGTAAAAAGTTCAGAGGATTTGTAGAGTTATAAGGTATTTCTCCCGCCTTCTTAGCACGTTTTCATGGTGTATTGTTCAGCACACTCGGCACGTGTTTCAGAGGTCTGAGGTTCGAGTCCCGGCGAGGGCATTGTTAAATTTTCTCATCTCCTGCTTTAAAAATATCCTAATGTCTCTAATGAGTCATCAGGTTATTTTGAAGCAGAAGACATGAAAGATGAGAAATGCCCTATCCGGGACCCGAACCTCGAACTCTCGAATACCCGCCGAGTGTGCTACCGTTGCAACCACGAAGGCATGCGGAAAGGAGAGCGAAGAAGGACTTTAAAGACCTGATTTATAATAGAAATGAAGCTAAAACATAGTAAAAGAGATCATGGAAGGAATTAATAAAAACATGTTTCGCAACTGGAATAGAGCAATTACAAAGAACACCCAATATGGCTGCTGCTGGAGATTTCGTTTATTTATGTTGTGTTGTTCTACATGATTTTCCTTCGCGGCCGGTTTAGAAAAGCCATATGGCGAGCTTGGGCTTGCAAAGAAGATGCACCGAGCCATACCCACCTACCTACCTTATATGCTCTTCCTTTTGGAGGGTGATTGGGGATTACGGGACCCAAATCCTGGTGTTGAAGAATAATTATCCAGCACCTTTTAGTTCGGGCACCCCGTTAGGTTCGTCAGCTTATTTTGAAGCAGGAGACATGAAAGTTGAGCAATACCCTCGCCGGGACTCGAACCTGGACGTCTCGAATAGGCGCCGAGTGTGCTACCGTTACGCTACGAAAGCATGCAGAAAGGGGTGAGAAAAATACCTTATAGTGGGGCCGGTCTAGAGAAGCCATAAGGCGAGCTTGGGCTTGGCAGGAAGGTGGACCTCGCTATACCTATCTGCCATTACTACCTTATAAATTTAGAAGAAACGTTTGTATTAAAAATTAACCTTGGTGCTTTTGGAAGAGTCAGTTAAGACGCATAGATAAAATGAAAAGAAGGATATTCTTCGTCAACAAGAAAACAAAGAAAATATGCTTGACGTTTTCAAAATCAAAAATAAGCAGAGTTTTAACATATTGAAGCAATGTAATATTTGCGGAAATGTCAAAATTAAAGAAATTATGCATGAAATCTTCGAATGAAAATAAATTAAAATATTCATATCAACAGAAGAATATAAGTGCTATTAGGATAAGTACCCTAAATCTATAGTACTAGATGTTCACTTGTGATTATTGTAGAACTATTTTGAATTTCTCATAATTTTTGCATAAACATAATTCAATGCAATACATATGGAGTGAGTTGGAAAAAAGAATAACTAAGGGTGTATTTCTTCGAAAGCCACACTAAAAGCAGTTCTTACGTATTTCTAAATATCATATAAATGCATTCCATCAGAAAGCGATTATTTTTGTGTAGACTTCGCAACACAGCATATTGATTTTTTGACAAATATGGATAAAAGTTAATAAAATCTGCATCTTCATGTCTTTGAATAAGATTTATATCACACTGTAAATTAAATAACTCCATTTATGGATTTATTAGTACGTTATTCATGTTCGTTTCTAACGGTTATGAAAATTATGTAGCCTCATACTTGAAATATCTAAAATCTCGAAAGCTTTGCAACGTCATATTTGCAACAAATACATAATTGAAATGCATTCGCAGGCCGTATGAAATTGCTTCAGGGTCCGCATGTGGCAAATGTTCCTCCAGTTTGAGACCATCTAATTAGCCAAACTGTTCTGCTCTTATTCTAAAGATATGTGTATATTTGTTGTCACAGTTAAAATATAGCACTAATGGCTTGTTGTTGACATTAAATAATTCTAACGTTAATAATTATTACAAATTACATTTACTTTTATTCAAATACCTCTAATACCTTTCTTCCAAATACGTTAACAAATCGGAATTCACCGAGATAAAATTTTAGGGTTTTTGAAAGAAATGGGATCAATTTAACGTTTCTCGAAACAGACATATCAAACACCAAAGCAACAGTAATTCCCACTGGAGATAAATGGTTTTTCAAAAATGGTTCTATTTAGAACATTATCTTCAGGAGACCGACTAGCAATACCAATTAGAACGCTGAGAAATGTTTCGCTGCATCTTGAAGGATCTATTCCCACTGGACAACAATTCATCTTGGTAAACATCATCTCCTCCGTCTAGTAATCGCTACTGAAAAGGACTTTTAGCATAATTCGTCATTTTGAAGTACTGTCAGATTTCTTTGCAAGCTGAAGCGAAAAAATTACGCTTAAATATCGTATTTTACTAATGCTTAGTAATACTAAACTACTGCAGCATCTAGTTTTCCCAACAGCTTACTATTTATTATAAGAAACCGAAACCCGGTAATTTGCTAACAGTTCTTCAAAACCCCGAAGCATTAATGGTAGGACAGGCTGGAGGGTAAAAAAGGAAAGAGATGAAAAAAATAAAATAAAATTATATGGAACTAATCCTGTTTGCTGAAACTCACAAGTACGTTGGAACCTCCTTTCCATGTTAGGCAGCTAAGTGATGGTATTAGACAGGAAAGGGACAGATATATTTTTCTGACGTCATTAGTTAAGTGGGGATATATGGGGAAGAGTCTTAATTCGCCAGCAGTTATGACGCATTAATCACCCAGAGCAGGGAATCTAATGCTCTTTTTTCCCTACCACCTTTTTCCACTACGGTGGCTTGATAACTTTATTTTAAATATTTTTTCGTCTCACTTTTAAAGCGTTGGCTTCTCATTTTTATCGTTTTGGGGGGAAGTTTTTTTTCCCTAACGCATAAGTTTCTGCTTTAATTTTTTGGCTCGTGTGGGTAATTTTTTTACGTTTATTTTACTTAACTTTTTTTTTTCTATTTTTAAACGCTGAAACCTTCCGAAAAAGATAAGAGAGAGGTGGAAAGTGAAATAAATCAAAAACCAAGAGCTGAGATTTTTTTTTCATTATTATTATTTCGCATTTTTTAAAGGTGGAAGTGTTCACCGAAATTGTTAGGGTTGTGAGTTTCCAATATTTATACCATTGCTAAGGAAGAGACAGTTTCTATAGATATCCAACCGTAGTGGCATCAAGGAACTTAATGTTCTGATAGAATTTTGTTCCATATTTTTTTTTCTTCTCTCCCACCTGCTAATGTTCGAATTTTATGACACCTAGTAATGAAGGATTCGTTTCATTTTCTTGGCGAAGATTCGCTGTTTGGCTTTGTGATATTATATTTAAATTTGGCGACCGTTTTTAGTATTTATGTACCTCGATATGCATCGTATAAAAATATTATTTTGGGTTGAATTAATATTAATTATAACATTGAATAATAGAAGTTTTTTTTTCTTCTGTATCTACGTTAACAAGTAATAAAATGTGTAAACGAAAATATAAAAAATGCAGTGATATATAAACGTACAACCAAAAAGTAAAACATGTGACAAAATGAAGATGTAAAATATAGGGCAGAATGGAATATGTACAAGGAAACTGAAAATGTATGAATGATAAAGTAAACACAGTATCACATAGCAAAGGGGGGGTAACAAATATTCCTCATTAAAATTTTTTTAAACAAAAGAAACTTGTGAATTCTTTGCTTCACTGCAGTGTGAAATTGATATTTGTTTCCTTATAAACACATTTTGTAATTTCCTTGTAAATATTCCATTTTATCTCGTATTTTACGTTTAAAACATTTCGATGTTATCATACATTTTAGTTTGTATTCATAATGTTTGTAGATTATTTTACTGTTTTTAAATTTGTATTTACACATGTTTATATCTGCGAAAAGACTCTGAGTGAAGAAAATTTACATTTAGTTTTAGCTTACGTCAGCAAAGTTAAATCTTTCAGAATAATTTAATCTTACAGCTGTTTGTTTCAATTTTATAATCAGTTATGTACTAACTGAATATTTTGTCTTCCATGTTTAATTTTAGATTTCTTATATATGTACTTAACACTGAATGTCTAACACCTATCGAGTTTCATTTAACACAACAGGATGAATGAAAAATAATGAACAAAACGCAAAATAATGTAATAAATTATACACAAAACAGTACATGTATATATATATATATATTTAAATGTAACTGCATATAAAAGTATGTATATGCACAAAGTATATATATGAGTAAAATAAATTATACAGATATACATGAGTGTAAAATATACATATACACATGTGTACGTACGTATTAAATGTGTACGTACGTATATGTATATACGTATATGTTACATACGTATATGTGCATGTAAATATATATGTGTACGTATGTATACATATATGTACGTGGCTCTACGATACATATGTGTAAAATATAATTATTACACATATGTGTAAAATAAATTATGCACTAAACATCATATGTATATACAATGTTGTGCCTATGTATGTATACTTGAATCAAATTCATAATTTGTACGTTTGAACTTAAACGTATTACTTTATTCTCTTGAAGTATACATAAAGATTTTTAAAAATGTTTATAAAATACATATCTTGGAAACATTTCCTAAAACTTCAGCAATATTTTGGGCTTTGCATTTGTCTTAAAATTAAAAAGTATAATTGGTCATGATTGATTCCATGATTTTAAATAGAATCCAGATTTTAATCTTCTACCCAACTGAGGGTATATAGACCAGAATTTCAGGCTTCGTTGTTTTATTACACTATCTTAAAATTAGGAAACGCTTAGGAAGAAAAAATGTGGGTGGCCTGGATAGTGTCAGTTGATCAAAGATTACATTTGCTAAAGTGTTAAATGTTGTCATAATTATTTTACATTTGCCACACTGCTTATACTTAGCGCGTAAATTGACGAAGATATCCGGATATCTTCACCAATAAAATTGTTAGTGCTCGTAGTAAGAAGAAAGGTTCAACATTTTCGGTTAATTATTTTGCTCTTCTGGCATATTTATTAACAAAGTTTATATGAACTGTTAACACATAAAAAACACTAATTTAGTATTTGAAAACTCTGTAAAATACAAAAATGTTTAATTCAACTATTTTTTGGATATACACGTTTAACTTAACTATTTTATACAACTGAGGATGGCAACGATTTATAAAACAATTAGAAATGGAATCCTAAGACTTTTATTTTGGAAAATTGGGAAGATCCTATTTTTATGTATTCAAATTATTTTATATGCATATATAATTATTAAATTTAGATTTATATTTATAAATTAAGTTTAGATTTAATTCTTAAGGCTACATTTTATAAAAATTTTCCTGCCAGCAACATAATTGCAAAAACTAATATTATCAGTATTCCAAGCACTTAATTACCTTTACCTAATACTTGCCTTAGAAATAAGTAAATACATAAAGTTAGGAAAAATACACAAATAGAAAATACAAATATATAAATTACATAAATACATAAAGTTACTACTTCGAAATACAGTACCTGGAAATACATAAAGTTAGGAAAAGCGCAGCGATATTTATCTGTTTCTGTACGTGCTAACTGAAAGTATATATTACGTGCGTAAGGATTCGTAACAGATTGAATGCATAAGATCAATAAATTGTTAATAAAATTTATTCTTATGAAAAGAAATATAACAGAACGCTAGAATTTTTCTCAGAAATATTTGTACAAGTGTTCACAATATCAAGCTGTAATATTTAGTACTTATACTTTAAACTACTAAAAACGTTAAATAGAACTCAGTGCACAACACAGAGAAAGCTAATATGATCAATAATAACAACAGTAGCTAACTAAACAACTGAGCTGAGATGTTCTCTCTCTGGCATTTTATAGCTTTAAATCGGTCGCGAGAAATAATTCCAGCATTTTCTGCTTCTCGGAATTTCTGGAAACCAATAATAGAATGCAGTTATGGTTACAGCTAACACAATAGTCAATTACATTTATTCAATTTAAATATAAATTACGAAATATCTATTTATTTAATGTTAAGTGCACGTGCTCCTGTATTTTTACTTTTTCGGCGTAGTTTTCTTTTAAAATATGCCTCATGCTGCATTCCACTAGGAAATAAAACAATTTTAATTATAATTCTACTAAGATTAGCTATCTAGATACAAAATATGTAACAATATGAAGAGTTTCTTCAACACGCTAACATATAAAAGTCTATGTTATGGTTTAAACATGCCTTTAATTAGCGTTTGTTTCTTAGAATTTCATAATTAATCAAAATAAAAATTACATTTTGTTAAAATAGCGTTCCCTTATTTTATGATTTCAGTCTCAATTTAAATTATTTTCAGCTAATCAGTTTTGTATGGTAAAAATAATTCCAAATACCCCTTTCACATCCTTGACAAAACTAGCTTTTGAAAACTGAAAAAGGTTTTTATGCCTTGGAGAATAGTGTTTCTCATCTAATACTTTAAAGCACCCCATAAAAAATTTAAATATGTATCTGGTTAAATCTGAAATAGCATTATGATCATTACATAACATACGATTCATTGATAAAAATTTGATGATGCGCTGTTAAAATGGCGCCTGATATTTAGCTTCTGGGAACAGCCAATGAGTTAGCAGAGAAACTAGTATTACAGGCAAACATAATGTTTCAAACCCCGTAAATTTTATTGCTGTTGAGCAATAAATCAAATACAGCTTTAAAAGCTGGTTTAATACACATTTTATGCAATTAAAACATGATAGATTTTTTTTAATTAAATAATTTCTAGCTACACGTTTGTTGAAAAGAATTGTATAGTAAACGCTTTTACAAAAAAAAAATAAATAAATAAAATAAAGTCATCCATAAATATTGTGGTTTTCTTTATTCTTCTTTTATTTTTCAAAATTAGGATAAAGTTCTTTTTTAAACTAAAATACACTATCCTTCATTCTCTTTTAGTGCTTAGGATAGGGTTTTGTACCGCCAGAGACTACAGGACATCCTTGTCGAATTCAAGCGATTTTTCAGGAAGAGGTTTATCTTTTACACTATATTTGCCGGCTTGGAATTCCTGGAGTTTCGCCTGACACGGGATTACGTTTACTGTCAATCTTTATAAGCAGCATTAATATCCTTACTTGAATTCATAAAGCAAATTATACTTAAAATACCTCTTTGTGACTTCGAAAAAATAATTATAATAATCTATAATATAATTATTTTTTTATTATTTTTATTCTTGTCCTTCCTTTTACCAATTTTATTGATATTTCTTTCGTTTGTAATTCATCCAATTTTTCCCTTGATTAACAATGTTTTATTTCGGCATTACATGTAAAATGTTTTCCTTGTAACGTTGGTTTCTTTTTGTGTTCACACAACAAAAACTGGTAGGGAAAAGAGACCAACTCAATGAGAGCCTCAAACTTGTATAGATTTTTTGAAATATTGTATATAAAAAAATTTAATAACCATTATACTAATTGACGATAGAGGTCTCAGTGAGTTGTTCGGAATGAAACCCGGTTCTTGTTGTTCAGTTAATTGACTTTGTTTAAAGCTTCAAAACACTTTTTTCTAAAATTTCTGTGACCAGTGAAAAGTGGCGTTCAAACTAAAGTTATAAGGTATTTCTACCGCCTTCGTGGTGTAGTGGTCAGCACGCTGGACGCGTATTCCAGAGGTTCGTGGTTCGAGTCCCGGCGTAGGCGTTACTCGTTTGGTGTCCGCCGATAATATCGTGGCAAGAACATCGCGGACGAAAACGTCGCGGAGAAAACAACGCAAGCCAAGAACGTCGTGGTACAAAACATCGTGGGATAAAATAAAGCAAAGCGGAAACATCGCAGTTCTAAAACATCCTGGTGCAAAACGTCGTCGTCGAAAATAAAGCGGTTTAAAAACTTCTCAGTTTAAAAACATCGCCGTCGAAAATATCGTGGTAAAAAATAAATTACCAACAAATCATCACATGCCGATAACATCGCAGACACGCGTTTTTCAGGCCTTCATAATTTTAAAATTTAATAATTGTTTAATAAATGTAAAAACTCGCATAAAGATTTGTGAACGCAAGATGAAAAGAAGGATAATTTTCACTTTCGTATTTTTTATTAACTAATATTTATTTGCTGAAAATGTAAAATGGAAACTTAAGGAAAGAAAATTAACGCAACTTACAGCACTTAATTTCAAACTGACATAGTTGACTAGCAAAGGTCATTAATAAATAATTTTTTTATAAAGTTTTACTGGTAATTTTTCATGAAAAGTATAATCTAAAAAAGAATGGAAAAAGAAAGATAAGTAACTGCATGAACTTATCTAAAAAAATTGCTAAGTTAATTATGGTATTATTTTCTTATTTGCTTCACTTTTGTTAATTTGATACCTTTATAGTGAAAGTTATTTCTTGTTTTGTTCAAATTTCTTGTTTTTTAAATATTTATTAGTTAATAAAAAATATGAAAATAAAAATTATCCTTCTTTCCACCTTGCTGTTATAAATCATTATGCGAATATCCAATACCAATTATTGAAGCCTGAAAAACGCATGTCTGAGATTTATCGTCATGCAATGATTTGTAGGTACTTTAATTTTTACCACGATATTTTCGATGACGATGTTTTTAAACTGCGAAGTTTTTTAACCGCTTTATTTTCGACGATGGTATTTTGCACCACGATGTTTTAGAACTGGGATGTTTTCTCTTTGCTTTATTTTCTCCCCCGATGGTTTGTACCACGACGTTTTCGCCTTGCGTTGTTTTGTTGTTTTCTATGCGATGTTTTCGGCTGTAACCGCTCATTTGTATCTTCTCCTGTTTTCAAAAATAATCTACAACTGGCGCCCGAACTAAAAAGGTGGTGGATGATGATTCTTCACCACCAGGATTTGGCACTGGGTCACCTACTCCCCAGTCGCCCTTTAAGAGGTGGAGTATGTAAGGAATTTCTCCCGTGTTCTTAGCATGCCTTCGTGGTGTAGTGGAAAGCACGCTCGACGCCTATTCAAGAAGTCCGTGGTTCCGGTGAGAGCTTCAGCACGTTGGGCGCGTATTCAAGAAGTGCGTGGTTCGAGTCCTGGCGAAGGTGTTGTTCATTTTTCATCTCTCCTGCTTCTAAATAACCTAATGACCCTACAAAGTGCCATTCATTCCAGGAGCACATTTCTACCGTTTCCTAGCTTTGAAAAACTGAAATAGGTCTCTATCTGACATCGAACAGAGACTTTTGGATGCTTCTAAGCTAGGTTTCTTACATTAAGATTAAATTAATTTTATATGTGATAATATAGCTGTCCCCATAAATATTATTACCTTTTACCCTTGCTATAAGTGCATAATTTTATATGTGACAATATAGCTGTCCCTACATATATTATTAACTCTTTTTCCCTTGCTAAAAGTGCATAACAATGGAATAAGGAAAGAAACACGCCAATGTAAAATTGTAAATTAGGATCAAAAACAAACTTCGTTTGTCGTAGATTTTGAAAAAATGTTATTAGTTTGCAATGTTCCTCCCTTCTTATCTGTTAACTGAGAATTGAGGAACCTAGTGACCTTCTAAGTGAAAAACTGCTTTATTCCAAGACGAGTAAAGTAAACTCAAGTAGGGTTAATTACCATTTATTGCTTAGAATAAACATTCATAGATGGTCCCTTTCTCAGGGCGTACAACAAAGCCTCTACTTGAGCTTAACTTAAAAAGTAAGAAATAAGAACTAACTAATGACTAACTTAAGGGATTTAAGCGAAGCTATTACAAATTCTAAACTAGTTGGTCCGTAATATTAAATTAGCTAGCTAAACGACCAAAAAGGCACGTAATACGGCGAGCGTAATAACAGTTAGAGAGACATAACCAAAACGGCAAACGCGCGCTAGTCAGGAATCTTAACTCTCTCTTCTCGAAGTCAGTGGAACTTTGATTAAAATACTTTCTACTTCTTATTTGCATCCAACGAGAATCCAAAATCTCATACTGGTAAGGAACTGTAAACTGAAGCTAGAAGATATAGGAAAGGTACATAAAATAACTATGATAAAATTAGGATATGCCTTACAAGTTGCAAAGGCTATCAGATATAGGTTTCTCTTCTACATGAGCAATCTCAAATTACACATAATAAAGTTCCTGTACGTTAAATGTTGAAATAAAATTTATAGGACTGGCATTGTGTGTATAACTACTCTTTAAATACGATAAGTGATATACATTCCAAGGATCTCAGAGATCACGCGACCTGTGTGTAGCTAATGTGAACAAACAATGTAGAAGATCTCAAAGATTACGCGACTTAGGTTTAGCCATCTAAACAAACAATGTCATTCTTTCTTCATCTTCTCTTGCAGAATGTAATATCATTGATTTTAAAATTAATATAAAATCAACTACTGCCCAAACTCTTAAAAATCCAATTTTATTGTAATTATTGTATAATTCGGATGATAAAAGAATTTAAACCTAACAATAGAGTCTATAGCTTAAAAGAAAATAATTTAAAAAAAACCGAAAAAAAAGGTTGGGTTCAAATTTTTCGACAGTGGCTTTTAAGTCATTTATGATTTCCCTGTATAAAAGTATAATTCCTTTCACTTTAAACATATATTAATTTAAAATAAATTACTATTTATAATACATCGTCATTTATTTCAGTAGGTACCGTAAATTCTTACATGCTCATTTCCTTTTCCATTTAATGTCTTGTAATCCGGGATTTTCTTTATTTAAAATATCCTTTAGGCGAAATGAATTTCAATGCCTCCCAAAAAGAAAAAAAATGGTAATATTAATTTAAAACACCATCTCATTTCTCTTTTAATTAACTCACCGATATGTAAAATACTGATTACATGCATTTACACATTTATTATTTAATTTTGTACAGCACTGTTCTCGAACATAACAACCTCGATTTGGGCTAAAATGATTTTAGACGGGGGGGGGAGGGGAAGGGGCTAATTTATGCCCACGAAACTTCGCTAAGTAACGGAGGTGGGAGAGGAAATTCACCTACTTGTCCTAATAGAATAAAGAAAAATGTATCGTGGAACGATGACGTCACAAAGGAAGCAGCACCAGCGAACACCTAACGTACGTGTTGGCTGAACTATAACAAATTAAAAAATACTCCCGCAAACATGAATTACCTAATGAGACATTCTTACTCTTCCCTTCACGATATTCTTCTCTCTTTTAATTGGATGAAGGCAAGAGTGCAATTAAAACCCATTTGGCGAGAAAAGAATAGATGTGAGCGAAAATGCTTTCTGGCAACCCTAGAAGAACCTCGAGTCTCATTAGAAAAGCGGTATGTGGCAAATGGCGTTCAGCAGAGCCTATTATAACCATCAGCAACGGCGTGAAGAAGCGATCTCTGTTGATCCCCCCTCCACCCTAGCGATGCTCCTTAATGCTTCCCCCCAGCATTTCATCGACCCCCTTCAACGACCCTGCTCCTACTCCCGACACAGGGGGAGTGCGATTTCTGGTTTCTGCTTGCATTGACTCTTTCGCTGGCTGGCTGTACCTTATCTAAATTAACATCAGTGGTTAGAATGTTGCCGGGGCGTTCTCTCGACCCCCCTGCCATCACGAATGGGCGGCAGAGAGAGAGAGGGGGGACAGCAATTTGGTGCCGCTGATTTTCAAGCAACCTCGTTCCGTTTATTTTTAATTTATTTTTATCGTTTTTAAAACCTTTTATTTAAAAATTTTTATTTTGCACAAAATCTAATTTTGTAACCCCGGTGGGCTCCATGATTAACTTAGATTAAGAAAACACCTAAACCGTTAAGTTAATTAATTATTTTTCAGTTTAAGGGGGAGTCATTTCGGTTAAAGTGCCCAGGCGAAAATTTCAGGGAGGTGCTATCCGGTTAAAAGTTATTGCTTGTTTATGGTTTTTAAATGGAGCTCCAGCCGAGCATAAAAATTATCTTCGTAAATAGATATAGATATGGTTGGAAACCTAGCTTCGGACGAGTCACAGAATATTAATGATATAAACTATAAAAGAAATACTTGATACCCGCCAAACTCTCATCATGGATCGACGCATTTTAGTGATAATTATTCTTAAACGAAATTTTGTAGGAAAATTAACGTATCTCAAAGCCCTTTATTAATCTCTTTTCATTATGAAATAACTATAATGCTCAAATGTCTTTTTTTTATGCTTAAAAACCAGAGGCAATACTTCCTCTTCACTCGTACTTTAATTCCTTACTTACGAACTGTGGGTAATTAAAACATTTATTTATTAACTCCTTAAACACGAATTTCCACATCATGCATTTTCTTATTGCTCAAATAATTACGCCTTAATTTAAAATGTAATTTTTAATGCTATTTTCTTAATGTGAAACATAATTATTTGTTCCTGAAAATTCGTTTAAATCTTAAATTTAGAACAATGTTGCAAATTGAAAAGGAGTTAACTTAAAAGATATGAATAGTGGCGCTGCTATTTATCAGTAGAAATGAAAGAGAGACTAGACATAAGCACCCGCTGTCAAGATCGAAATTTTGCGTCTGAAGTCGGTCAAATTAAATTGCGATGTTCCGATTCAGTCTTTCCCAATTCAGCCCTGAATATTCCACTCCAGTTTCATTTCGAATCAGAAATATCTCTTGACTACCATTCCAAACTCACCTTCCATTTCTCAGCCCCTTTATAAATGTAATAAATGTATTGACATTTATTGACATGCGTCTCCCCAGCACGCGAAGGCATTTCATTTATCAATTTGTTGCAAATACACTATTACAAAGATTTCAAAAGTTTAGTTACATTTTTGTGTCCCAGATTACATTATTTTCATTACCATTAAAAGCTAGCATAACTAACGAAAGCTAATAATAATATTACGAAATATAATGATCAATAAATGAAGCTAACTAATTTACAATATTATATAACTCTTAATCAAAGATTTGAAGCTACGTGTTTTATTAACTTTTATTCGTACTTGTCGAAAAATAAATTAGTTGTAAGATATTGTTGCGTTCTACGGGTTCGTGGATTTGGAATGGTTGATGACAGCACTTGATGAAGAATCAAAACACAATTTATTCGTCAGTGTTACACAGCAGAGTTCCAAAGACGCGTTACAGTCATAAAAAAAAACTGCGACAAACGCGCTAAACCAATCAGCCTTCAGGTTATAACTGTGAAGATAGCTTCACGGCAAAGCACTAAAGTACAGCTCCCGATTCGGTCAATCGCTCTGGAACTAATCTCTGTATTCAAGACACTGCTACTAAACTCAGCATCAACAACTACTACTCCGCGTACAAGCAGGGAATATATAGGTTTTGACCTCCCTTCGAGAACATTCTCGGGAAAACCAGTAAGCATTCGTTCTAGAATGTTCTCGCTTCGTCTATAGCATATCGCGAAATGTCACCAAGTAAGCGATTTCGCGCCAAATCTGGCAACCCCGCCTCTCCTTGCCACTTTATGGCAACCCTAACTCCGCTTTGCGGGGAAGCTATCATACCGCAGCTTGGCATTTCGTGATAGTATTTATGTTGATTAACCAGTTATTTAATGTTACGAATCTTTACTGTCACTTCTTTCTTTCTGTTTACCTTGTAAGATCTCGCTGGCCCAACTTGTCAGACACTGGGATAGTGAGTGTTGCTATGCGTGAAGTCATACAAAAACGTGCGAAGGAGTCGAAACCCTTTTATTGTACCTTTAAAATTACAACTGCGTCTACTCGACGCTCACAAACTGCGCCAACCCGGCGGTTCAACTTAAAGTAAAGTAAAACTGAAAATAAGAACTAGATGAACAAATATCAAAACTATCGACGAGACTCTGAGATCCTAACTAACCGCGTTTTTAATTACCGCTAAGATTTCAGCAACATTTCTGATTAAACAGTTGAAAGTTAGCACTTCTGCAAAGCTAGGCACACAGGCCGATACGCGCTGATCTAAATTCTACTTAGCAATATCTCCAGCGTAGTTTGAAAGCAAGACTCTTACACTCTGGTTTCGTCTATATTCAATTCAACTAGCTTCCGCTAAATTTGAATAAACTGCGCGTGCTATTAAAATTTACATACTCTGGCACGGGCATTTCTAGGGGAAAATGAAGGCTAAACAGGAAAAGAATATTAACTTAAAATAAATGTTAGTTAAAATAAATATAAACCCTACAACTTGCCAGAACTGTAAATTTAGCTCGAGTGTATTTGAGCCAGGATTTGAGGTTGGTCTAGTCAGAAGGTGTTCCCCCTGCTGAAGGCCACGTTACTAATTGATATTCTGCGATAGCATTCCTGTCTGCGGCGTTGCTTTATTTTTGCAGATTGTTCTGTCACACCGGTGTAAGTTAGAGACAACTTGCGCGTGAAATATCTATGCATGTCCTTTGGCTAAATTCTGCTTAGATTTAGTTTAAATTTCAATTCCTTACTTTTTATTTCTAGCCATAAATGCTGGCTCAATTTTTAAGCATCTGAAGTGTCTTTTGCTCAACTATTTGAGTTCATAATAAAAGAGTCCTTTACATCCTAGATATACAGAGGCTGTTCGCACATTTTTTAGACGATTTCGGTAAGTGGTTCGTTTGCTGCAAAAGAAGTAATTGCAATTGTACTATGTTTTTAAAAGTCAAATTTATAGTCTGTGGCTTGAAAGTTTTGTTTTTATTCAAAATGGCGAATTTAACAAAGGAGTGGTTCGAAGGCTACATTTACGCTCTTTCCGAAGAGAAGTATGGATACTCCGTTATCCAAAAACGATGTGAGAGTCATGGTTTTGTGATATCTAATGCGTCCATAGGTAATATCATCAACAAGAAAGGAAAAAAACGTCAAATTGGAGCCTCAAGTGGGACAAAAATTCCAAACAAGTATCCAAGGAAAAAACGGACATATTCGACTATTGCAAAGGTACGTTATTTAATGTTAAAAGAAAATCCTCTTAGTCAAAGGACAGTTGCAAAATCATTAAAACGCTCGGTGTCCACTGTAAACAAAATGATAAACGTTGATTTAACTCTTAAGAAAGTGAAAAAACGCAACGTGCATTCTTCCAAAACATATCGCTCAACGCAGGACACGCTGCAGAATTCTATACGAGAAACACTTATCCAAAGAAAAATGGAAAACAATTGTCACAATAGATGAAGCATGGGTGTATTTAAATGATTGTAACAAAAAAAGAGCCATATAAAGAGCCATTTATTATCATAAAAGGGGAAAAAAGTTTTTACATGGTTCAAAGAATCGAAAGCAAGTTTTTCTAAGGGATTCGTGATTGTTGTTGGTTTTTCTTATAATGGCAAGTTAAAAATAAAGAGAGTGCAAACAATCTCAAGATTAACTCCAAATACTATCAGGAACATATTTTATCGCCAATTTTTCTGAATGAAATATCATCGCTTTGACCCACAGTGCCATCCATCTGTGAGACTCCATCGGGACAAAGCTAGCAGTCACACATCAAAATCCACTGTAAATTTTCTAAAAGAAATGGAACAAAAAACTGGTATCAAGGACATACCCTTGACTGATATCCCTAATAAATCTCCCGATGTGTCATTTGTGCTTTCGGACTTTTAAAAACTGCATTATCCAAACGTTGTCCCAAAACCCTAACAGGACTCTGGAAAGCTGTTTGGGAGGAATGGGATAGAATACCTCTTCTGCCACTTCAAAAGGCATTATTATCCTGGAAATTGCGGTGTCGAAAGATAGTTCAGAATAAAGGATATCAAATAGAACATTTAAAACACAAAAATGTTATGTAATTTAGTTTTATGAATACAATATACATCGTCTAAAAAATGTGCAAACAGCCTCTGTAGCAATAAGTCGAGTAGCTCTACATCGGAGTCTTGACTTAGTGTATGTTGTCAAAACGAATGAGACTCTACAAAGTTCAGTTATGAATTGTTGCTCTAAGAAACATCGCTTTGTTCGGGAATAATTTTATATATGAACAGCTTTTCTTCACAATTGAAAAGAGAACGAAGGAAAAAGAAACCTGATTGATCAGTGAACATCCATAATCCTGATGAAGATAATTTTCAATCATTTCTCTCTAAGGCTACAAATGTTATCAAAATTAAAACGTTGTCAAGTGTCAGGTTGTAGTTAGGCATAAAAAAAGATTATAATTACTTACAGACAAACATATGTATATTAATTTTTTTAAGCCGAAGGAGAACTTAATGAATAAGTGACTCATAAGCTTTCAGATTTTATATTACGAACAAAGGGGCGTTTTTTTTAACGTTTTGTGTGTTACCTTTATTTATTAAATATCATGTTCTTCGCACTTAAACCGTAAAATTCAATTCAACAGCAATATCACAAAAAAAAGAAACCTCGCGCATAAAATATCCGTGCCTAAAGTTATTGGAACTCTTCGAAGGCGCTGAGTTTGTGAATCAAAAATTCGTTTACGTTTTACAAAATATGAAAAACAAAAAAGAAACCTGAAAGGTTTCAGATTTTAAATTACGTCCGAAGGGGCGTTTTTTAAACATTCTGTATGTTACTTTTATTTATTGAATATCATGTTCTTCGCATTTAAACCATAAAATTCAGTTAAAGAACAATATCGCAAAATAATTTTAAACTGAGCATATCTTTAGGATTTCCTACACACAGTCTCACGCGCTGTAGATAAAAATGTTTTTTTCTGTACAACGTTGCCGTGGCCCGCTTTGAAATCCTTGAGTTTGTTCATCAAAAATTCGTTAAAGTTTTACAAAATATGAAATCGTTAATAAAACAAATTCCAAATTTCAAATTTGGGCTTCCAGATGCCCATATTCGCAGCAGGATTACGGCATATGGCTTTAGGTACCGTCGTTTTATCACAATGCGAGAAACATACATACATTTATGCACATTCTTCATTATTTAATTTCTTTAAATATAATACAGGGCTGCAATATTTTGTGGGAACAGTTTGAAAAGTGATACAGACTTTTAATATTTCCGACGCAAAATCGCAAAACGGAAACAATAGTCCTTCAGGTACAAAGCCCCTTTGGACGAAAAAGAATAATAAAACGAATTCCGGTTTCCAGATGCCCATATTCGAGTGGAGGACTACGTTATTCAAAATTTGATGTTTCTAGGTACCGTTGTTTTTCACAATGCGAAAAACATACATTCATTCAGATTCTTCATTATTTAATTCCTTTAAATTTAATGCAGAGCTCTAATATTCAGTGGCAGCAATTTGAAAAATGCAAAAACAGAATTAAGAGCTCTTCTAAGCTAATGCTCCTATGGGCTAAAAAAAAGAGCGACTCAAAAATATTGCTTTCCCGGATTTTATTGACATCCATAAACAATATGCCTCCAAAAGAAGTTTTTTAGAATTTTTTTTTTAAAACTAACCACGCTCTTACAAACTTTTTTAAGAAAAAAGAACTCACTCATGGTGTTTATTGCTTCAGTCAAATCCTTATCATCGATATTTTTAAATATTTTCTGATATGTTATCCAGCTCAAACTTTGAGCACACAATCGCTGTGGATGACAGTCTAATATGGTGCAGAAGTAGTGTTTTCAAAATTTGATTTAGACTTCTATAAAATTAATATTGAAACGATTGTTCGCACGTATCTTCGTTTAAAGAACGAACTAAAACTCTCAGAATTTTACTGTTTGCGCAATGGAATACAGCGAAAATTACATTTCTTTAAATTAAAATTAATATAAAAATTTTAACGTAATTTCCGTTTTTTTTTTATATATATATATATAAATTCTTATAAATGGGTCGATTTTTCCTACAATTTGAGGTGACAGACTGTTGGAAGTAAAAGAGTGATTTTTTTTATTAAAAAGAAATTTTTCAGTTGAATCTTTTGATTGATACCTTATCATTGAGGCTAAAAAATGAAAACAAAATAAGATAAATTTTTTTATGAAATAAGCTTTTTTATAAAATAAGCATGTTTGAAACTCACAAAATAATTAATAAGCTAAAAGAAGAAAACTAATTTATCATATGGTTTTCATAGGTACAAGGGATTTTCTCTTTACAAAATTTCTCTGCAATTTTGCATCACGAATAATAAAATCATGGACATCTAAATAACGAAATCTTCTAATCAAATTACGTCGTCAAAAGTGTACGCCATTGTCTTTATGAATTTATCAAAGGTACCCCACGCTTTTATTATTCGTGATGTGATATTGCAGATAAATTTTGTGAAGAGAATTATTTAATCTCTTGTTCCCATAAAATTCTGTGATATTATTATTTTTCATTTTTATTTTGTAAGAATTTATTTATTTTTATCTGATCAATTATGTTATTTCAAATAGATTTACTGTCATTCTCTCTTTCCATTTTCCTGCCAGAATGCTAATTCTTAGTTAGCGCATATTCAGATAAGATAGGAAGAGATAATATTTAAACAAAGGTTTTGGATTGTTCAATCACAGCGTGTTCCGCCTGCTAAAGGCCACGTTACTAGTTGTAATTCTACTGTACCAGGTTGGTTTCAATGTTGCTTTATTCTTGCCAATAGTGCTTGTCACGCCGGTATAAGCTTGAGCTAACTTGCGCATTATTTATTCTTATGTAGCCTTTTGGACTAATTTCAGATTTCAGCTTTAAATTTGAATTCCTTATCTCTCGAATTACACCATGAATTCTGGCTGATCTTGTAAGCAAAAGAAGTGCCTTCTGTTAAATTATTTTGAGTTCTGAATAATTAATAAATAAATTATTGTTGCCAATTACTTAAGTATAAATAATTTTAGCGTTGCCTAGGTGCTTAAGGTGAAAAAAAAATGAAATTGCTGCAAATAATATGATAAACGTGGATCAACGTTTTAATGAAGTAGGTGAGAGCAAAAGCGTTTTGGTTAGAGAACTATGCAACTGAAAAAAATCCAAAGTGAAAGGTTGTGAAGAAAAAAAATTCTGAAAGGTTTCAGATTTAAACGATCGCTCAAAACGGTTTGTTAAGGTTTTTACGCTCTCGCTGACCTCGCAGTCTACAAGTCTGCTGTTACACTCACTCCTGCTACCCCATTTTTCCCCTTTCTAACTGCATTATTAAGCATTATTTTCCTTGTACTTTCGTCCTGTACAATTCAATAACAAAATTTCAAAATTTTAAAAGCAGTATAGCAATATACATTCAGAAATGCAGCATGAAGTATTGCCATAATTTTTTCTGGTTTTCATTTTCAGACTTTTCTCAGTTCATCACATCTATGTTTCCCATAAACAGTCTCGATAGTCTGGAGATAACAATGTTATTTTTTTTCGTAGAGTGTTGCCACAGCTCGCTTTCAAATTCTTGAGTTTGTTAAACAAAAATTCTTTAACGTTTTACAAAATAGCATAAGCGTTTAGAATAGTGAGCAATTGAGTTCTTTTTTTCGTGAGAAATACCACCAGCATTCCACTAAAGAATCTCAGTCTCTACAAATCCTTAGAAGGACGGTTGGTACTAAAGTTCGAATGCATCACAAAAGAAGATTTAAGGAGAGCGGCAGTCGTAATAGCAGATTTTGCGTTACCCAGAGTGCACCACGTGGAGGCCTGCTACATTACACCACCTTCAAGCCTTAGCAAGTAGCCTAGGAAAACAAAGTTCTCGTGTCCAGAGCTGCAGGAAGCTGTTGAGCAGAATTCAGACAAAGGATCCTTTCCAGTGGGGGCCATCCCATTGTGGCCTTTGGGGAAATGAGATGGCGAACCTTTTGGCAAAAAAAGGTACAGCTATTCTCCAAAGATCTTGCAGAAACCTATCTCTTCACTCTTCTAAACTTGCAATCAGTAGGATTTATAAAAACCACTTTCGTGATGATGCTGTTAGTGCTACTGAAAATAACTTAGGGAAGGTGCTACTAAAAGCCGACTGTGTCTCGGACTCTCCTCGTGCCACTGCTGTGGCTGAATTTCGACTATGACTGCACATGGTTGCCTTGGCGCTCGTTTGTTTCGTTTTAATTTGACTGCCTAATATTTATGTGCTCTTTGTGATTCTGCACATGTCATGGACGCTGCTCATCTGGACGTGTACTCTGCACTTAAGAGTTTGGATTATATTGTAAAGAGTATTGGAGAGCTTGGTGCCTAGTGACTTGATGGTCAATGGCCAGACATTTGATAAATAAAAAAAGTTTTGCAAAATATGAAATATAAAATTCAAAAATCAAAATTAAGGCTTTCATGTGCCCATGTTGGGGTGGAGGAGTACTTATTGAAAATTTGATGGCTCTAGGTACCGTTGTTTTTTCACAATGCGAGAAACATATATACATTTATACGGATTCTTTATTATTTAATTTCTTTAAATATAATACAGACCGATAACATTTGGTGGTAACAATTTGAAAAGTGATTCGCCGTTTATAATGATTCAACGCAAAATGCCGTTTCAAAATTAATATTCCATTCGGGACTAACGTTCCTTTTGGGCTAAAAAATAGCCACAACTTTTCAGAGAAAAAACATTTTATTACCCAACTTATTCAAATTAAAGAATACATTTCCTGCATTCGAGTCCCATTTTCATTATTCGAGAGAGCATTCTCTGTAATGAATACGTATGATCTATCCATGCGAGTATTGTGAGTAGCGTATAAAAGCAGACTGTAAGGTTTTCTATTTTTTGACAATCAGTACTTTTTACTAGCGTGGACACATGCACATATCTTTCTTATCCCGAAACCAAGAAAAGAGTAGGAAAATCCGGCAAACTACAGGCTCATTAGCCTGCTGTTATCGATCAGCAAAATTTTCGAAAGATTCATAGATTGATCAACAACCTCCAATGTTTAGTGAATCATCAGCACAGATTCGGAAAAAAACTCTCTGTTTCGACGCAGCTCGTTCGCCTCGGAGAATTCATAGGCTCGGCGATCCACAATAAAATGAGAGTTGCAATGCTGATGCTAGACGTGACAAATGCTTTTGACCGCGTCTGGCATCCAGGTCTGCTCTACAAACTTATCGGACTCGACCCTCGTGAATTGGTGTTGCTCATAAACACTTTTCTCGAAAAGCGCATTTTCGCTGTCAAGCATGAAAAGGCGATTTCTGCTGTAAAGAATATCCTAGCTGGTATTCCACAAGGTAGCATCCTTGGACCTTTGTTTTATATACTTTAAGTTAACGATTTTCCGAAGACAACATTAATATTCTCCTGCGCTCATGACACAGCAATTGTTTCCAAATCACGTCGAGCGGACCAGGCTGCAAGAGAAAATTCCAGCCAAAGAAAAATGGTGTGGTTGGTCGAAAATCAACATTCAGCCCGCAAAATCTAAAATTCTTCTCATCAGGAAGCATCGTAGACTCGACCAAAGTAAAGCTCAAGTCACCCTTTTTGGCTCCCAAATCCCAAGACACAGCAAAGCAAGCAACATCGGAGTTATCTTCAATAGTAACTTCTCATGGAACGATCACATGACCCAAGTATATGGAAAGGCCTACAAAATTATGTTCAGACTCTTCCCATTGTTAAAATGTTAACAGCTATCTTTACATATGAAAAAGAGACTCTATCTTATGGTCATTCGACCGGTTCTCACATACGCGTCCCCTGCGTAGACAAACCCAAAAGACAAGAACTACGAAAGATCTGAAGTCCTTCAAAACAAGTTCTAAAGAAGAATCACCGGAGCTCACTATTTCGTCAGAAATCGTAGTCTGCACTCAAATTTAGAACAAATTCAAAAATTTATTAATCTCATCAATGAAAAATTCTTGAACAGATCTACTCGTATTAACTACAACACGGCTAATTTCGTTATCTGAAGTTGCGAAATACTTGACGAAGACAAATCTTTTCGCCCATTTGCCGCTCACTTATTTTACAGTCTACCTAAACCGACTATAGCTCAGCATACTTACTCAGGGCATACTAAATTAAATTTGGTGCTTTTATGGATTATTTGTGAAATCCTGAACCTACTTTTCATACTTGTATGTTGTCTCCATTTTTACGAACAGTTTAAGGATTTAACTTTCTTTTCATTGCAAAGTACAATTTTAGCTTTTCTAGTACTGTGAACATCCGGACTTTGCTACGCCGCTGATAGGCCAAGTAACTCCTGGCTACCAGAGGCTAGCAAACTCATAGCGTTTTGCCCTTGAAAGAGCAGTTTTAAAATTATGTCGCTGTGCATAGGTTATCCCATATTCTCTTCCTGTTATTTACTCAAGAAGCAACACTACCAATTAATTGCTGTTTTGTCAGAACAGATGTTATTTAAATATTGTACATAGAATTTTTTTTAATGTTTCTGCATACATGTATAGTTTTTCGTACTGTACAGTGGTTTGCAAGTTCACCACCTTTCGGATTCGACAAACCTCATGATGTGTTTTCTCCCAGCTTTCAGACATGGCTTGGTTATCACCGAAGCTCAGGGCTTCACTTCTCTTTTTCTTTTACAAGGCTTCCTCAGCTGGAGAAGCTTCATCTTTGGAGTTTTACATACACCAGGACTCTAAGAGGACTCATTCAGGAATCTGAAAAGAGCAGGATTAGTGTATCTCCGGCTGCATACCTGAATAACCAACAAAGTATCATTTATTTTTTGCCTTTGCCTATATGGCAACAAGACCAATCTTCTAGAATGTTGTGTTTGTTGCAGCCATGTTCAATGGCTCGCTTGGTTTGTATCGCTTTTCGTATAGCTATTTTCATATCTAGAATTCGTGTAAATAAAGGTGAAGAACATACTGCTCATTCGCTGTGTGAGTTATTTAGTAAACCAGCTAGTTATTCAGTGAAACTTTTAAACTGACGTATCGTTGTTTGGTTAAGTTGTGTCTGATAGCTAGTGAGAATAGTGACCGATTGTTCTAAGTGCATTCTAACTAGGCAGCTAAGCCTGTTGGAGGTGCAAATTACTTCAGCTTGTGAGATGTAAGTGGATGTTCTATTTAAAAAGAAATTGTTGTTAACCTATGCTTGAGAATAGCTTGTATTTGTGAATTAAGTAATTCTGAGTGCACTTAAATCTTTTAAAAAAATTAACTGCTTTGCTCAGGAGTATTAAGTATACACTCTGCACACACACACACACACCAAAAAAAATTGAAGACAGTTCTGTATCTCTTCTTCTGGGCCGATTGATGAAATTTAACGTGGGTTTTTCATATCTCGACGCTCGAATTAGAATATATATTAGATTTATAAAAAGCATTGTCCTAACTTAGGTATTCTGACAGAAAATCCGCCCACCAGCGGCCGAGCGGTAAAATCGCTAAACACTGATGGTTCCGACTTAGGTTCGAATCCAGAAGAATGGGTTGGCTGCATAGACGTTTTCGTGGTTTTCCCATGTTTAACGTGTATACAAGCCAGTTTTAAGCCCACCACGAAGGCATCCCTTCCCTTAGGCAGATAGCACTGATTTGCTTTGCCATAATAAACTAAACCCAAAGAAACCAAACTGACATAAAATCAGACTTTTCTGAAACGATTTTCTACCAATTTTGTTTCAAGTTTCGATTCTACGATTAAAATTACGCTCAAATATTAAAGTTTGTAAATTTTTTGTGAGAAACTTTTAGGGAAATTTTAAAATTTATCTTGGCGAACATTTTTGAATTTGTGCAAGAATAATTCACTTGGCGAAATTCTTAATTTCTTTCCCTTTTTCATTGTGCAAGAGTGGAAAAACGATGCATCGTTCATTTCTTTAAATAACTATAACAAAGTATATAAAGCTCATTTGGCGTTATTACCACTTATAACAAATTTCAAAGCGCTTTAGTATATAAATTGACATATATCTTTGAAAATTTTAAATAAAAAACTCTAATAGTTTGTAGGTATGCCCAGAAATGCATCTACTTTAAGGTGATGTTAAAAATTTTATGAATTACAATTCAAAAATATTTTCGAGAAATTTATAAAAATTACAAAAAAAAAAAAATACGAATTTTAAAAATAACTCAGAAAATATCTGCGAGTTTTATTTGGACTAAATTTTAATTTCGAAGTTTGAAAGAAGGAATCAAGTAAGTATAATAAAAAAGATATTAATAAATATATATACCAAATTTCAATGAACACTGAGGAGCTGAAATTTTGAGAGCTAATTTTTAAAAAAACTACTCGTGCGATTTTCATTAAACTTGGCACTTTGGCATAATTTGAGTAGACCTGAAATATGGAAAAAATAGTATGCCATTTGAAAAAAAGACCGATTTTGTGTCAAAAAAAAGTTAGAATAATACTATATATAAATCTAATACATATCCGAAGTCGAGCTTTCGAGACATAAAGAAAGCAAGTTAAATTTCGTCAATAAGCCGTGTAGAAAGAGAGACATAAAACTGTCCCATTTTGTGTGTGTGTGTGCAAGGTGTACGTTAAGATAATAGGGGTAATTTTAACAGTTGATGAAATTAATTTAATAGAGTTAGTGAAATAAATTGAATTACTGAAATAGAAAGAAAATGAGGGTAAAATTCTAGTATACGGTAAGGTGTTGGCGCGATTTCGAAAATTGTCATCTACACCAAAATGACGCGTTTCAACCATCCGATATTATTACTAGTCGCCAAAAGTCACCAAATCCCGTGTGTGCTAGGATCAGACCAAACTTTGAGTTAAAGAAGCTTGATGTTGAAATTGCAAGTTTAATTACCGATGCTAAAGAATTAGAAAAGGGAATAGATAATGTTAGTGTAATTTCAGAACAGGTTCTTGACAGTATTAAATTACCAAATTAATATCACCGATTTCGAGGTAGTATTACAGAATGGGTAGCTTTTAAGAATCATCTATTCAATGTATGTGTAAGAAATAATGCAAAGTTTATCCAATGCTCAAAAATTGCAGGATTTGAAGGCTTCTTTAAAAGGTGCAGAGGATGTATCATTTAACCAATTCAAATTGTAATTTTAAGACAGCATGGAATCTTATACATGAAAGCTATTCAAGTAAGAGAGAAAAATATTTGTTTAAAATTAAAATAAATTTTCTAAGTTTACTAACAATCCAAAATGAATCAGTTATTGATATTTCAAATTTAGTTGCCGGTGCTTACGTATTATCGCAACCATCTTGG
The DNA here is from genome assembly GCA_000611955.2 of Stegodyphus mimosarum. Taxonomy (NCBI): domain Eukaryota; kingdom Metazoa; phylum Arthropoda; class Arachnida; order Araneae; family Eresidae; genus Stegodyphus; species Stegodyphus mimosarum. The sequence continues at coordinate 1,453,607 of KK120612.1, forward strand.
CTGAATTTGTCGAATGTCACCGAAAAAAAGAATAGTTACTTTTGAAAAATTATGTATTACATACACATTATTACGTACATAATCTACGATTCAAATATATATTTATTCCAAAAGACAGTTATGAAACCTAGTTACATACGAGTTTTGGTTTTTGTTGTGATGGAAATTTTGTAGCGATCGTTTTTTAGAGATTCGAAGCATTGTTCCTTGAGAGATTTTATGGCGAAATAATGTATTCATGCAGAAATATCACCTTTCTTTCTTCTATTATAGGAAAATACCACAAGCACAAATTTTAAAATCCAGTTTAAGATAAAAAATAATCATATTTTTTCTATAAAACCGTTGTAACGCGGAATACAACAAAATGAACGCATGCGAAAATGGCGACGTAGGAAACTGAATATTTGTCATGCGCATGTTTGCTTGAATATTTTTAATGCGTTTTGTTACCAGGGCTTGGTGTATTCTGTAGCTTTATTGATTTCTATTACGGTGGTTGCAATATTAATATGTAAGTACATAATTGGCTACATTAATGGAAGTAATTCGCTCATTGGTATTGAATAAAACCATTGATAATTTTGGTGGCACTTTAATAATTTAATTTTATAAAATTAGATCCTTCTTCAATATCACATTTTCGACATTTCGAACATTCTGGCTTTAATTGGATTTCTGAAGAACTGTGTAAGAACACTCCAAAATAGCAAATCAACAAGTAATATGCTATCTAAATGTGTGTTTCAGAATTAAGAGTAATGTTTTAGTGGCTACTTTGGGCTGTGGTTATTGTAAAGAAAACCATAGTTTAGCCAAATGTTCTAAATTTCTAAATTTATCAGTTTAATAAGGAATAGACTCTGTAAAATCTAATCATTACTGTTTTAATATTTTATCTATTATTCAGCTGCTCAAGAAAAAGCAAGAATGTAAATACATGTCAACATTGCTTCAATAAGCATCATAGTATTTGCACATTGTAAATAGTTCGAAGAATAAAACTCAGATTAACAGTGTCAAACTATTGAAAGGTTATGCGGCAGTGCGAAATGGCGAAATAAACTTCGACGCGGCGCTGACTGCAACCGATTAGATTCTTGTTTAATTGGACTTATGTGGTTTCATAAGCGTCATAAAAGCAAATGTTTCTAAACATTTTAAATGATATCCGCGGTTTCATGTCTTCACGTTAACTTTAATTCGCTAACAGACTTCTTTTTTTTTATTTCTTTGCCAAACAGTTTAATTTACATTAAAAGTTTCTAATTTTACGAATATCTCTTACGTTAAAAATCGCTGAAACAACCTTGTATTTGGCGTACGTTTATTGTTCGCAAGGTTGTTTCAGCCATTTTGGTTGTCACATTTGACGTGTTTCTCTTCTATTCTAATCTCTTACATTATTTTTCCCTTTGATATTTCTTTAATTTAACCATATCGTAAATATTTTGGCGACTACTTTTATGCTTCGAATTTATCGCCAGATCGTCAGCTTTGAGAATATTTGAATCCAACTCCGCTAACAGAGCAACACCTACACTAGTTATCCCTAAAGATGTTTTTGTCCACAGTTTGTGCCTCTTATTATTATTCGAATACTAAAAGTAGTCAAGCCAGTCATATTTTGTTGTGTACTGCATTAATAAGAGCTAAAAATTCTGGAAAACACTTTGCGAAGTGTAAATGTTTATGTGATTCTGGATCTTAAAGATAATTTATTTTGGGAGATTGTGTGAAGAAATTAGAATTACGATTGAAAGATCATTCCCTTTCTGTATCATGATTAGGAGAATTTAATAGTATAAATAAAGAGGAAGTCGATTTATTACTCACTTCTCATTTTGAAAGTGATATTCAGTGTCAACATCAGCTTTTGTACTGGATAAGGTGGCAGATAAAATTCCTTTACCATCAATCATCTTCGATGACTTCAGTTATTTAAGGTTAGCTGATCTATTATTTTACAAATCGCAATTAAATGGTATTTTACTTGGTGGTAATTTATTTCTGCACTTAATGACGGAAGAAATTGCCTAAATCTTTCATCCCCGCCAAATTCGAGGTTGGGATGGTTAATTTCGGGTATATTTTGAGTCAGAGATAACTGAACCAGTATACAGGGTGTATCAGTACAGCGATGACAAACTTTCAGGAGAGATTGAATACACCTAGGCGATGGGAAATCACATAGCAATGCATGGTCGGAAGCGCTTTCCTGGCGCGGTAGCGACGACACAAAACGCAAAAAAGGAAGGGCACGAACAGTGAAACAAAACAAGTTTTATTATGTTTAGTACAGCAGGAACCTACAAATAAGAACAAAAACAACGATCGTCATCAAGGAAGGTGTTCGAAATTACGACCCCAGACAGTGATGCAGGCCTCACTTCCCTGGCGCATGGAAGATGAATGATGCACGGTTCCTGCATCATTGTCCGGGTCCTAATTTCAAACACCTTCTTTGATGATGATCACTGTCTCTTTATGTTGTTTTTTTCTTTGTTTTTCTTGCACTCCGAATGATAAACACGTTTTCTCACCCCGTTCGTGTTCGTATGGTGGTCCATTTATTAGGTCCTTCCATAATAAAGTGACTACCTCAACAGGCCTTAGTAGTGACCAACACCTAATTATGGCTAGTGCTCGCCATTGGGGGGGGGAACTCTACAGAGGACTGAATTCCTGGATATCTGGGGTTCCACCCTTTTATTTGACAGTTAAATGAGGGAACCTCTTACGCCGATAAGCGACTAATCGCTTGAGTGTGTGAACAGAGATGCAAGCCTCAAAAAGGGTTAATTACTCTTTATTTCTCAAAATAAAATTTAACACAGTCGGCTCCTATCTCAGAGGGTACAGCAAAGCCTCCACTTGGGCTTGAACTCAAAGTAATAAGAACTAAAGCTTAACTAATGCTTAGCTAAAAAGATATAGCCGAAGCTATCGAGATTCTAATTAGTTATTCCCTAAATCTCAATTAAGTAGACGAAGCTATCAAGGGCCTGAAGTACGGCCAAGCGTAGTAATAGCTTAGAAAGAGACGTAGCCCAAAGGGCGAACGCGCGCTAGTCAGAAACTCTGGCTCTGTAACAAAGTCAGTGAAACTTTGACTTAAATACTTTCACGGTCATTAGACAAAACGGCAATCGTCCGCTTGGTTGGAAAAGGTACACCATGGCGACAGAAGCTCCACATCATATTTTTTTTAATTGGAAATGTATTATTTACTAGTCCCGCGATGAATGCCATATGAATAGACATTTGAAGACAGGAATAAAAAAAATCAATTCAGATAACTGGTTTCTGCTTCGCTACAATGTACGGTCACACAAGTCTATTTCTTTCAGATAATTTTCTAGTCACAATTCTCAGTCACTAGTCAATATTCTTTAGATTTGTCGCCTAGAGATTTTTTTTTCTTCTCTGAAGTGAACTCCCCTCTTAGATCAATCTAATTATTTTAATTATATTAAAGGGTTTGATTGGTTTGATTTACTAGAGTGCTATCTGCCTAACGAAAGGCATGCTTTCGTGGTGGACTTTCTAAGGGAAATGGCTTGTTTACAAGTTACACATGACACATGAGGAAATCCACGAAAACGTTCATGCAGCCATTGCGTTCACTAGTATTCGAACCCCGGACCGCACTACAAGTGTTCAACGACTTTACCGCTTGGCTGCTGGAGTGGTTATTACAGTAAAGAGACTCAGAAAACTGTAACCGAAGACTTGAGGAGTATTCCAGAAACTGAGTTCTACGAAGCACCTCCGTGGACTCGCCTAGTGTTGTATAAATTTACAAGGATTACATATCTGAAGCTAAGAAATAAGAATATTATTTTCTTCAACTTTTATTTTTGTGGACTCTTGGTCCTAAAAGACTTTAATATGTTCTTTGCAGTAAGAAATGGAAAACCTCACCGCTGCGTTAGCCGGAATTCGAAACATAGGTCTTTCAGTTTGCAAGCTGGGCGTGCGTTATAAGAGCTCAGTTCTTGCAACTGAGAAAGAAAGAATTCTTAATAAAATTTCCGCAGGTAATTTAATGGAAATCGATTAGAATCTTCCCAAAACTAGGTATTCTTATTTCATAAGTCCGTATTTTCAATTTTATCAGAGCAATGGATTTCGACCGGTATTAATATTTTGATTTAAATATTGTCTAGACAGCCTTTTTCGAGATAGATGCACGTATATATGTACGTAAGTATGTAAGGTTTACAAATCATTATGGCATAAATAATTTGCATATATATCACATTCTTGGATTATTCTTATTTTTAGCTTAAAAACTCATATGTAATTCGCAATTATTAGTGCAGACTTTTCTGAATGACTGCATATGTGACTGATCATCAGCGATTTCATGGCGCAAAAGCTTGAATTTTTAATTACAGTCATAAAGATCATGAATTTGATGTTTGTTGTTGCCATGTTCCATAAAAATTGTCCTTCAGATCTTGTAGTTAGATCGAAACAAGATCAGATCAACATACAGGAGAACTTGATTGATTTCTTCATTTTGATTTTCCTGTTTTTAGTACACAAAATACGGATTCCTATTAAATATAATGTTAAAAAGAATTGCAATATTAATTTTAATTAGAAAAATCTAGTGACACAATGCTGTATAGCCACTAGAAATATAACGTAATGTATGTAATCAAGTCAAGGTCAATAAGGTAATTTAGTAATTTTAATAAAAAGTTAATTACAATTCTATAGAAGTAAAATAAGCCAGTATAATTAAAAGACAGAAAAAATTATTTAAAAGTCGTTTAAATGTAGTAAATTTATAAAATAGTAAAAAGATAATGCAAATAAAAACGAAACAGTTATTGTTATTAAAAGCAAATAAATTGACTTAATCAAAGGAAACAAACCAATTTCCCATCAATTAATAATAAGTAATAGAAGCGAAAGGGTTTCGTCGTCTTTCCCAAGTATTAAGAATCAATTTTAAAAGTCAGTAAGAATTGAGCCAAAACTTATTCAAAGTCTAGTTACGGACAATTTTGTTAAGTTAAGACCCAGTCAGAATTTATTATCACTTAAGGAAAACCATTCTGCGACACTTTCCTTTCTAATCATAGCAAAACAATGTAAAAAACAAGTTAAACTAATAAACTGAAACAGTGTACAAAATAATACTGTTACGTGCGTACGGGTTCGTAATTGATTGAATGCACAAGTCCCATGAAAAATTAATAAAATTTATTCTTATCACAAGAAATATAACAAAAAGCTGGCAGTTTCCTCAAAGATATTCGTACAATATCACAATATCACGCAATATAAATAAGTTGCTATATTTTAACCTAATAAAACGTTAAATAGAATGCAATACAAAGAGCAGAGAAAGCTAATCATTAACAAAATTACAATAGCTAAGTAAGCAACAACAGCTCACTTAAAACAACTGAGCTGAGATGTTCCTCTCCGGCGTTTATAGGTTTTGAAATCGGCCGCCCGAGACAGTTCTAGCAATTTCTGAAAAGCAAAAATAGTAGAATTACGGTTACGGCTAACATAGTAGTCAATTACATTTATTCAAATTCAATATCAATTACAGAGATAAATTTTATTCAATGATAAATGCGCCCGCTCTTGCATTTTTAATTTTCCGGCGTAGTTTTCTCTTAAAATATGTCACGCGCTGCATTGCACGGGGAAATAAAACAATTTTAATTATAATTCTATTAAAAATATCCAACTAAATACAAAATTCACAACAGTACATTGTTATTTGACTTAAATGAAACGTCAAGAATGTATACATATAAATATGCTTTTTTAGCTTTATTAAGTTATAAATCTTAGTTTGTTATTGGGCCAAAGGGAAGATAGTCTAGAAGGGCTATCAGTTTCAAAACGGCATTTTCTGGTGTTTTGAACAATTTATTCTGGAATTGTTTATCGATATCTTCTAGAAATAGGGAATAACTTTTTTAAATTTTTGCCACGAAATATTAGAGCTTTGTATTATATTTAAAGAAATTAACTAATGAAGAATCTGCATGAATGTATATATGTTTCTCGCATTGTGAAAAAACGACGATATCCAGAGTCGTCAAATATTGAATAACGCAATCCTGCACCCGAACATGGGCACCTGGAAGGCCGAATTTTGAATCGATTTTGTTTTATTATCTGTTTAATATTTTATAAAACTTCAACGAATTTTTGAAATTCAATGATTTCAAAGCGAGCAATGGCAACACTGTACGGAAAAAAATATTTTTTTATCTCCAGCACGCGAGAGTGCCCATCGGAAATTTTAAAGATATGCTGTTTTTAAATAATTTGTGATACTGCTGTTGAGTTGAATTTTATGTGGTTTAAGTGCAAAAGAACATAACATTTAATAACATAATACTGTTACGTGCGTATGGGTTCGTAATTTAATAAATAAACGTAACACACCAAACTTTAAAAAAACGCAATATAAAAATCTGTAAACTTTCAAGTTTTAATCTTTTTTTCCTATTTATTGTTGATACAGAGACTTTGCAGTTGATTTCCACGTTGGCATATTTTCTCTTAATAGGAATGATTTAACTTTAGAAACATTATAAACAAAATGTATCTCTTTTGGATATTCGTTTTCAGTCGTCTTTTCATGTAGAAATAATGACTGACGGTTTTACCCTTTCCGATTAATAATGCTGCGTATTTTGCACTTAGAAATTTTAGTACTGTGCAGGTCATATGGTTGTTGAATTACGGAACAGGTACATTTATCTTCCAAAATATTACTTTAATCCGCAGCTAGTTTTTCATGCGATATTTTGAAAGAAGAAAAAATTTAAGAGCATTGGATGATAGTTCTCGTTTCAAATAATAAGCTGTAAATATTTTGATTTAAAATTTTTTGTAATACCTCCCGCCATTTTACATTGGTTGTTAGTTTTGTATAACAAGCTATTTTCTAGAAAACTATGTTATAGAAAGGAAACCAGTTACATTAAAAGAAAGGTCAATTCTACAAAAGTAAAAACTTCTAAACAATTTATTATAGAATTGCTTATCAAAAAATTCTAGAAATGAAGAAGAGCTTAATTTCTTTAATTATATCAGTTATATAAATATTGATATTTATGGAACCCAAAGTACATTTTTTGGGGGAATTGTGATCTCTTTGTAGTAATACTAGCCATATTGTTTCGTCCTTTCCCTCGGGCAAGAAGGAATCTGTCGTCCACGTGGAATATCCTCCCCCTACTTTGCGCCCCTGTACAGCTCGTTAGGGCGCGCCAACGACCCAACATCATTCCGCCAATTGATGCTGACACTTCTGAGAGGCATGGGAGATGTTGGGGTTACCATATTTGGCTACTGTATTGCTCAAATGGCGAGGAATTTTATCCAGTTTCTTTCACTGGAAGACTTGCTTATCATCTGCTGGAAGAAGTTTACGTGTACAGATTAGAATTTTATTGAATTTAATTTTGAATTTGGTAAATTTCAGTCTTAGTACTGATGTTAGTTTCAGTTAATTTTTAAATTTAAATTGAATTTAGCAGTTGATTTTGTTTGACTGTGGGAACAATCATTAAACATATATCAGATTTAAAATAATACAATATTGTTCATAATACAACAAAATCATTTAACAAAATTGCGTAACTTACGCAAAATAAGACATGAAAGTTATAAGAGTTCTGGCTTTGGTTCATTCCAAATTCTGTTTTGAATTTTTTTTTTAAATTTAACAGCCAATAATGCTCTAAACAAAAATTATTTTATTTCTGAAAACTAAATATATTAAAATGAAAAAAAATATTTCTCTGTTAATATAGAAGAATTTGATTATGGAATATTTTATTTCATTTTTACATGTGAGTGAGTGTGTTTTGGTAACTGAACAATCAGAACTTATATTATACATAAAAATAAAAATCACGTAATTTAAAATTTTTAATAATTGGAAAGGAAACAAATTAAATGCTGTGTTTTCAATGACGCCAGAATAATTATACAAATTGTGTAAAACGTGTGTTTCAAAACAACAGAAAAATGTATATCGCTAATCTAAAACCACTCGTTCTTCTAATTTTAAAAAATCATTTAAAGCCTTCTACTAGAGAAGCAATGAAAACGCGCGTTTGTACTGTAAGAGGAAGACTGAAATTTTGTATAGGACTATAATATCTAGCCCTCTACCTTAACCTTTTATTGCATTTGGGAGTACCATTAAGAAGTACCTCAGCCGGACTTTATTCTCGTAATCGTCATTAACTTTTAATTACAGAAGTGTTTTAAATGACGAAAATATTAATTTTTTTAGCAATGTCTAATTTTTAAAAGAAATTAATGTTCGACAAATAACGAAATCTAACTTTTAATGCGGTCTCCCGCTTCCTTTACTAATATTTTGGAACGTTTTATACTTGTTATAAAAAGGTAGGATTAGAAGACGTTTGACTCCCGTGGGAAAAATTGATCGGGATATTTAATTTTAAAATTTGCAATTTTTGATGTCATTTTCAACTTACCCTGAGAGATCGGTTATTCAAGTAATAATTAGATATCAAGGGCATGTCTCCCAAATAAGTATGTGCTGTTTATGTGTGTTATCGTGTTCGTGTTAAGTATTAATGTTTACGTAACTGTTATTGCAGGAGGTGCTAGTGTATGTCTCCCTGCTCTTTCTTAACGTCTGCTCTTACCTCTACCCTTCTTCACTTTCATTACTCTCAAACGTTTTCTCCTCTTTTCTCTTCCCTTTCTCAACTCTCTTCTTTTCCTTCTCTCTCTATGTTTCTCTCCTGTGTTTTCTTATGTTTATATGTACACTCATGGACAAAAAAATTACAACACCAAGAAGGAGTCGTCAAAATGAAACGAAATTTTACATACGTAATGACTACTTTGATATAAGTAAATGATAAGAAAATCAAAGAAAAAGGATAATTTATTTCAGAGAAAAAGGCAAAAGAACGGAGGAGTTAATACTCCGTTGGACCCCCTCTAGCGCGATTGCACGATTCGATACGATCGGGCAATGAGTCATACAAGTTCTGTATGATGTCTTGAGACATTTCGTTCCATATTTGCTGTAACCTTGCCACTAGTTTGTTCAAACTCTTGGGATGCCCAACTCGTCGTGCCAAATGATCCCGGATATGCTAGATTGGAGACAAATCTGGGGATCGAACAGGCCAAGGAAGGGTAGTAACAGTACGAAGACAGCCTTGCCGTATGAGGCCGAGTATTGTCTTGTTGAAAACTGGCTCCTGGAAGCCGTTGCATGAGTGGCAACACATGTGGTTGCAGGATTTCATGAACATATCGCTGGGCTGTCATGGTGCCGCGAAACAATACTAGGGGTGACCGTGTATTGTAAGCAATGGCACCCTATACCATCACACCAGCTGTGGGAGCGATATGTCGTTGTACAGCAAAGGCAGGATTGAGGCGTTCACCACGGGCTCTCCACACACGACCACGACTGTCATCACTGCCGAGATTGAATCTGGATTCGTCGCTAAAGACGACCTGGTTCCATTCCGCTGCAGTCCAGTTTCCTCGTGCTCGACACCACTCCAAACGAAGGCGTCGATTGGTGGGCATCAAGGGCAGCACACGTAATGGGCGCCGCGATACCAACTGTCCTTCAGCCAGGCGCCTTCGTATGGTTCGAGAAGACACAGGAGCCACTAGTGAAGGTACTACCTGTGCCTGGATGGCGGTCGATGAAGCAGTTGGCTGTACGCGTGAATTCCTGAGCCTGGTCTTCGCGTACATGACATCTCGGGTCCACTGGTCCCAATATCTCCTCACAACACAATCAGAGCGGCATAAATGACGAGCTACTCGCCTAGCTGACCACCCAGCTTCCATCATCACGGCGATTCTCCCCCTCTCAAACTGCGACAACTGCTCATATTGTCTTCGAACACGGCGTAATGGCATGTCTACCTCAGCTCTTCCTTTGTAAATGATTCAGCACACTCAAACAAGCTTTGCTTACCTGTTTTATACTCCACAGAGTACGACGTTCAACGCCCTCTACCGGCTATACGTAATGCGCAATCAAGCTGCATTTCGAATCATTTGCATATCTCCTCGACATGTACCTTTATTGCAAGTTTCGTTACGATCCCGCAATTATTTGTTGGTGCGCTAATTTTTTTGTCCCTGGGTGTATTTATGTACAATCACAGCATTATGTGATTCTATCACCTACGTAAAGCTGAAACCTGCCCTGTACAACACTGTAACCTCTATGTTTTAAATCATAAGAAACTCCCGGTGCAGCCTCCTGGGGCTCCAGGGAGTTGTTGCTTCTAGATAGTGGAGGACGCTGGACACATGCCTGGTTACCTATGTTAGACACCAGGCGTCCCCGTCTTCCTTCACCTGTCACCTATTTTTTGTTTTTATTTTTTGGTTTCCGCCGCATTAAGCATAATAATCATACATATTTACTCTGTTTGTTTCCTTCCTGTGTTTTGTGTCGTCACTACCGCACCAGGAAAGTTCTTCTGACCATGCATCGCTGTGTGTTTTCCATCGTCTGCGTGTACTGTAACTCTCGTGAAAGTTCGTAAAAGCAGTTTACCGTATATTTGTAATATATTTGCCGAATACCATATATATGCTATTACTTTCCTAAATTGTATGTAATAGACAAGATTGTGCTTCTATTTAATACAGGTAACATAAAGTCTAATATGTAATAAAAGGTATAAGACAGGTATGTAATATAGAAGAAATCATATAGTAAGTATGTAATACAGGAAAAAATATTAGAGGTAAATAATAAAGCAATTTAGTATAGCTCATAACCACGCACGAATTATTTTAATAAAAAATTTATAAAAAATTAATAAAATTATATATATGCCAATTTGAAAATTTTGAAAATTTTAGCTGCATTAATAATTATTAATTTTTGATGTTATGTAACAAATATTTACTTAACAAACCAAAGTATCGAATAGCATTCTACAAGAAATCATTTCATTAGGAATTTTTTTATCTATATATATAAGAAGAAAGTCTGTTTCTATGTTCTCTAATAAATCAGTCACTACTATAGCTGCTATAATCACCAAACTTTCTACAATTCGTTTCTGGGTCCTGGAAAAGGTCGACGTCCACTTTTTCCAAAAAAAGTACCTCAAATCAGAGATATTAATTAAAAACTCGGAAAACGGTAATTTTCGCACTCATTTTTCCCAGTGGCAACAGTCTTGTAAGCCGAAGATGAAAATCTACTTTATTTCGAAAGTTATTGCCACTGCTCTCTCTCGAATCCTAGAGTTTGTTAATAAGAAATGTCTAAGTTTTACAATAAAATAAAAATAGCATTGCCAAACAAACATTAAATACATCATTCCCGATTCCAAAAATTCGTGGGAAGCCATTTCGACTAGTCCCATCTTCGTTCGACTTTAATCAGCCAAGATATTAATTAAAAACTTTTAAAAATCTATTTTTCACACTCATTTTTCCGAGTGGCAACAGTCTGGCGCGTTGGATATAAAAATGTTTATTTCGAAAAGTGTTGCTACTGCTCGCTTTTCAAATCTTTAAATGTTTCACATCTTGTCTCTGTGACATCTTCTATGACTCTTCTACTTCCAGGTTCCTATATTGGAAGACAACTGGCAAAAAGCCTGCAATCCATGTAGGCTAGGCTCAGTATAATAGCGGTAAATGGAATGGAATGGAGTGTTGCTACTGCTCGCTTTTCAAATCGTTAAGTTTGCTAATCAAAAATTTCTAATTTTTACAAAATTTGTATGTAATATAAAGAAGAATGTCTATTTGTGTGTTGTTTGTTTGTTCGCATTATTGATTTCTGATCAATTATGATAAATTATTTGCCACATTTAATCGACTATAACTGCATATAGGTGAAATGTTCGATGGAACTTGAGTTTTTACGACCATTTGATTAGAAAGACGAAAATCATATAAAACGGCGTGTCATTGTTAAGCATAAAAAGATAAATTGAAGTGCATCTAAGGTAATATTTATAAAAATGAATTTCTAATACATTTTTACCTGAAATAGCTGTTTTAATTTAACGTTTCTGAAAGCACTGTAGTATAATATTTTTTAGCTTTTTTTTTCCATTATTAGAAAAGTTGGCATTTCACGCCTCCACTTGGCGACCATTTTGGCGGCAGCTCATTTTATCCGCCCAGCAACCCTGTCAGCTCAAGTGGATGAGCATCGTTAGAGGCGCAAAAGTTCCTTTCCGCGGGAACGTGGCTGTCTCCCGCAACTGTCGAGGAATCCTAAACTACAATTTTTTTTATCTGCCTCTATCTGCTGTGCAGCAAACTCGCCCTCCGTAGGATGAGGAAAAAAAGGCGAAAATGACAGCTCTCTTCTTCGGGTGAAGAGTGGTTATTCAAAACTAATTGCATTATCATTACCTGCAGGCTTGTTAATCATTTGATTGAAAATTTTTAAAAAGGGTGATTTTTAAACTATCAACAACAAAAACTCTTCCACGCCTGCATCAAACTCGTCGGCCCATAGCTAATCGGTGACACCTTAAAATTAGCCCGTGCTTAATTAGAATATTGCTTTGAGGGTCCTCAACAGTGGAAGATGGCTGGTAAAGATTTCTCTCGCAGGGGGGTAGATGACATGTTCAAAAGGGGGGGAAGGTAAAAAATTTGCTGCAAGGGAGAATGCATCGCATTTAATTATGTGTCACGGTTTACCATGACTTGAGAAGTCCAGAATAGAACTCTTCCTCAGCTGCTTTTGAACATAATCTTGAATAAAGATGAAGTCTTTTATGTTCTCCGAATGCATAAGATCAAATTTCCATACATAATGGAGCAATAGAAATTTTTGATAAGTTCTAAGGCTAAATTAGCACTGGAAAAGGAATCTGAGAGCCAATAAGTATAATGTTAATGGTTGTCTCCCGAAACACTGAACCGCAAAGAGTTTCTTTCACTTGAAAACTTCCGTAATATGTATCAAATATGTTACTCTAATTTTCATCTCCATTTCTATAAATGTCTTTGGCCTACGACGTTTTCATCTTCAGTTATCTTCTTTCCTCTTTCTTTCTTATGAAATGAAAATATCAGTTTACACATTTCCTAAGCTGTCATATGACATACAGTGAGGCTGTCCGCCACCGGCGGCACATTCTTAGCGGCGTCATTTTTTGCATGAAATTTACAAGGTATTTAAAGACAGCTGAATAAACATTAAAATGCCCAGTGTCAACTGTAAGCAAAGTGATTAATGCTGATCTGGATCTTAAAAGGCGGAAAAACGAAATACATGTCGTCTTTCTCCACTACATATCGTCGAAAGCAAAACACGCAGAAGAATTCTCTATGAGAAACATTAATTCCAAACAAAAATGGAAAAATGTTGTCACAGTAGATGAATTTTGGGTATATTAAATGACCACAATAAAAAAGGATCCATTTCTTATCACTAAAGAGAAGAAAAAATCTTAGAACACCATTCAAAGAATCTAAAAAAGTTTTTCAAAGGGTGATTGTTGCTGGTTTTTTATATAACGGCAAATAAAAATTAAAGAGAGTTCAGAAAACTGTGAAAAGTTAGCTCCACATATTATCAGAAATTTATTTTATACCCAGTTTTCGGTAAAAGTTTACGATTGGGTGCCTCTTGTTTGTTTGGCGATTCCTTTTTGATGCCAAGTTCGGCGCCGGAAGGCACAATTTCAAGATGGCCGCTACACAAAACCAAAATAAGAAGTTAAAGAATTGCACAAACTCGGTATCCATGTGCGCATCGATCTATTTTTACTTAAAAAAGCATCTCAGAATTGCACAATCTAAGCATTGCGCAGTGCCTTAGCTTTGTCCATGTGCACATTGATTTATTTTCACTTAAAAAAAAATCAGGAAACTAAAAGTTAAAACTATCTTGGTAACCAGAAATCGAATTTCATCCCCAAAACTCAAGAAAATTTGTCACTTATCGAAGGGGCATCCAATTCTACACCAAAGCCCCAGTCTTCAAATATGAAATATCTTGTCTTTACCCACAGTGCCATCAATCAGCAAAACTGCTTCAAGACAAAAGCAAGCAGCCACACGTCAAAATCTACAGTTAATTTCCCGAAACAAATAGAACAAGAAAGGGGTATCAAGGCCATACTCTTCACTCATATCCCTATTAAATATCCTTATGTATTATTCATGGATTTTAGCGCTTTTGGACATTAGAAAAGTGTATTGTCCAAACGTCGACTTACACTAACTCTTCTTGGACTGTGGAAAGCTGTTCAAGAGGAATGTGATAAAATACCTCTTTCGATACTAAAAAAGGCTTTTTTGTCTTGGAAGTTACGGTGTAGAAAGATAGCGAAGATTACAGGTTATCAAATGGAACATTTAAAACGCAAATATTTTAGGTAAATTATTTCTATAAATACAATGAAAGTTGTCCAAAAAATGGGCGAACAGCCTTTGTAGAAATGGTGAAGCTACAAATACATATTTTGCATTCAGGAAATCTATTTGTATTTCCTAAGTAACAACGACAGCAATCGTATAAAACTCTTTAATGTAATGTCTGGTTTTGAGAATAAAAAAGAAAACTGACGTGCACAACACATGACTTCCTTGTACGGAATATTAAATTATACGCATTTTTTCCTGTCAGTTCTCACTTCGCGGCAAAGCAAAAATACATAAAATCTCGAAATATTTTCACTAAAAATTGAAAGATATAGAAAAATATAAAACACAAAATGCAGTTAAAACAATTCAAAAAATATATTTTTACACTTAAATTTATAGTGTCTACGCAAAAACAAGCAAAACGGCCTGAAGGCAAGAAGGCAGATTTTTAGGTGCACAAAACTAAAAGTTTACTTTTGATCCCACTCGGCAAAAGACACTGAAGGTGCAGAAACTAACTTAATTAACTACTCTGCTAAGTTTCAAATGTCAACAAATATGGCTGCTATGGTAAAAAAGATTAGGCTTAGCCGCACTTTTAAATTTTTGATAATTCCACAGCTGTTGCATGATGATTAAATAAAGGCTTAAAAACCTTAACCTGAAGATAGGAATGACCATTTTTAAATTTTTCAGTCATTTTTAAAGCAAGAATTTACAATTTACTAACATATAAGAATAAAAAAAAGTGAGCTCACCAAGCCGAGTAGCAGAGTGGATATATATACGAGGGTAAGTTGAAAAATAAGTTTCCCCTGTCGACTGTGGTCAGAGTTGTGTATGAAAGTCAAAAAATAGAATGAGACATTAAAGATATGACATAACTTTATTTTTCCACATAGGTACCAAGTACATTGTGACATTTGTCATATCGCTTGATAAGCTTCAAAAAGCCCTCCAGGAAAAAATCAGGGCTTTGCATATGGAAGAAGTGTTGAACGGCTTGTTTCACTTCAGTATTGCTTCCAAAGTATTGCTTCCAGTATTGACACCCATGCGTTGTTCCTTGTGTGTCGAGGTCAATTGTCGGGGCACCCATCGTGCTGACAATTTTCTGTATCGAAGAATGTCGTGGATGATGTTTTGAGCTCGCTCATGTGAGATTCCAAGTTCTTCCGCTACTTCATCGATGGTGATACGCCGGTTCGCTCTAATC
>KK120612.1:1469584-1511591 GCA_000611955.2 Stegodyphus mimosarum
CTCAACGTACCGTACGAGAATAATAAAATAAAGGTATGTCATATCTTTAATGTCTCATTCTATTTTTTTACTTTCATACACAACTCTGACCACAGTCGACAGGGGAAACTTATTTTTCAACTTACCCTCGTATATGTTATGTACCAATATATATACGTATATATATATATACTTTTGAAGCGGGCAGGAAACTTCATAATTGCATGTTATAGCAGTCCTAAATACAAAATTTCAAGATTCTGAGATGCCGCTTAACAGATGCAACGAAAAAAGTATCTTCTAAATCCATTTTTAATCAGTTTTATAATTCGTTTGGGGAAAAAAAGTTGTTTATTCTGTCCTTACGTACAAATGTCAAGAAAAATATCTTTAAATTGCATTCCATGGCGGTCAAAATAGATATTTTCGTTGAAATGTGGTACCCGGAATTTTTTGTGATTATAATACTCCCTTTACTTCGTATTAGGAAGTAACAAGCAAAATAATAATACAATTTTAAAATGTTGGACTACAATTTTTTCCTTCAAAATTAACGTAGAGTTTTAATTTATTTTCCTGTGACAATTTTGTAGTTATCTGTTTATATATAAAGATACGCTGCAAGTTCAGGGACCGCCCAAGGTGGCAAAATCATAGCCGCTCCGAGTGACAACAGTTCTAGTTGTGTCACTATAGAAATGAAGAGAATAGTTTAAAGTTAATTAAGTGAGGAAATTTAATATCAGAAAATACAAAATAGGAAATGTTTCACGGAAATGCGTGTGTTTTGCAAATCAAAAATGAATGTGTCTTATAAGTTCAATATTCCAAAGAATGTGTAAAGTTATACATTTCTAGTACTGCTATTTTAGTACTACAATCCTAACAGACATATAACGAGTTATCGCTATGTCTAAGAAAAACAAAGTCTTAGGAAGGTTATAAAGCATCTTTTTACTTAAGCAGAACTTAGAATATATGGACACGACTTTGTGCTGAAGACACAACTCGTGGTAATGCAAATAAATACGAACTGTCACTTTAATTTAAATATTTATCAGAAGTCTAAGACTACATAATTAAATACTAAGTTGACTTAATAATTTTCCGGCGTATCAAATTAAAGAATCGGCGGCAAGAGAACGCAAAGCCGAGATTATTACATTCAACTATAGCTGGCAGAATTGCCAACGTAGCGAGTAATACCACAAACCCTCTCTCATAGTCCCAAAACCTCAGCTTAAGTATACAAAAACGAATTTGCATTCGGTTGAGAAAACGGAAAGAAGAAATTACAGATCAAATCATAACAACAGGTTAGTTTAAAATAGTAACCTTACACTTTTCCCCATCAGAATTCAAGCAATCGCAGTGAAGGTCTTTTAAAAAGTCCTTGACTAAAATTTTAAATTCTAAACTTAGCAACATGAGTCTTAACTTAGTAACTAACTTTCAGTTACTATAGTTTGGATTTTCCTCGGACAAATTTCATGCAAACGCTATTCAGCACATATCTCATTCCCTTTCAGGAATCTGGAAAGAAAAATAGTTTAGCAAAGTATTGTTATCATTGACAAGTTTCAGCTTGCCTTTTACAAATACATAGAACTTTCTAACAGTTTGCTATCTCTAAACTGAATTTCTCACCCCTACTCCCCAGCATTCTAATGCTTGAACGCTTGAGAAAATCGTTTCTTCGCTAACGAATGGGCCGTTGGAGATCTTCTCTAGTTTGTGTTCTGTTTGTCCGTTCTCAAAACAAAAGCGAGTTCCCTAACTCAGTCATTCAGCATTGGTAATAAACTCTTACATAGCTGAGGATAACTTTAACTGCATTTATATTCATTTGCTGTGCAATATTCCACTCTGGTTGATAGGGAACGGTCTTGAAATGTTTCATGCCAAGACCTGTACGCATATCCTCAAAAATGTGGTTAATGAAATGCTTTCCGTTGTCTGATATTATATTAACTTAAACTCCATACTTAAATATAAATTTATTTAAAACTAATATACCACAATTTAATGAAAGCTCTTTTGAGGGGAATTTTTTGTACCCACTCTGAGAAATATTAAGCAATCCCGAGCAAATATCTTTTTTATGTTTTCGCTACGTGGGTAGGAACCTAATAGGTCAATTCCTTCTATTTCATTATGGGAAGTGTCTATTATGTTGTTTAGGTACCCGGCCAGGCTATAAATAATATCATTAACTAACTGCAAATGTTACAGGACATGGCATATTGAGTCACAAATTTTTATAGCTGGGGAAAATAAACAACTTCGCTTACTCTGTGGACTGTTTTGCTTATTCCGAGATGGCTTGAAAGTGGCGCATCGTTCAACTCTTGGAAAATATTTAAATCTTAATCTCGCAGGGATAATCGGTCTTAATTCATCATAATTCTTTGCTATTTTGGAGTAGAACAAATGATTGTCAATGATTTTGTAATTTGCAGTTCTGTTCCTAATACCGGTTACATCATGGTTTCCGGAATGATCAGGAACTTTCAAACACACGTTGCTAACCAACTTCCATTATAGGGAGCAATACAGAAACAAGTTAAAGTACATATCAAAATCATAATAATCGGTTAGTTTAAGCATTTGTAAAGTTATTATTTTAAATTAGAATCAAGCAAATGCTGGATTTTACAACTTATGAATTCATAAATGAAAATAAAGAATTTGTGAAAGTGAGTTTCAGGTTCTGATTTCCAGTATTAGAGACGAAATAATTAGCTTTAATAAAGGATGTCCCAACAAACGCGCCGTGTTACATCATTCAGAAACCCCTTATGCATACTTTACGCTAGTAGGTTTTTAGTACTTAATATTCAGCCAAATCTTTATAACTTGTATCTACTTTTAATTATGTATTGGATTAGAAAAGAAAATGTGTACCATCTGAAATAAATTGGTTAATAGATATGTTGGTGAAAATCAGATTACGTAGTTTAAACTCTAACTTCACTTCATCTTGGCTGAAATATTCAAATGAAATCAGTAAAGGTTTGCCGAACTTAGAGCTAATCGCAATAAGTTGAAGAAGATCTGGAGCCATGGGTTTAAATATCAGTTGAAGATCAGAAAGTTAAGTGTATTCTAGCTTAACTATAGCGTGTGAAGCAGCAATCAGTTAGCCAACCAACAAGAAGATTTCATCTTAAGTTTGTCTTTATTTATAAGACTGAGGAGTAGGCGGATTGGATTCAAAGAGATGAGTATATTTTATGTTTCACCGTTCGAAAGTCTAAGGTTTCACACGTTACAAATGAAAAAAATCCAACATAAAGCTTTCGATTTCCACAACGCATGTGTTTGTGACTTCATTCTGTTTAGCTAGAATTCGCTCTTTTCAGAAAAAGGAAATGAAACTGGAAAGAGATATTGGTCATATTACATGGTTAAAAGTTGATGTAATTCAAATTACATCATTAAACCATAAGATTGCCTTAAAGCCCACCAACGGTCGAGAGGCTAAGGTAACTTGGAATCGCTGGTACTTCGAAGTGGATTTTGACATCTAAGCAACAAAGTTGGTAGCATGAATATTTCAATAGTTTTCCCTATGCCTAAAATGAATACTAGATAGTTTTCCATAGAAAATCCTCTATGAAGGCCTGTCTGTCCTTTAGCTGATAGTCCTCATGTCCTTAGTCAGTTAGCCAATCAATGAGCAAAATTCATCTTAAGTTTGTCTTTATTTGTATGACTGAGAAGCAAGTGGATTGGATTCAAAGAGATGAGTATTTTGTTTCACCGTTCGAATGTCTAAGGTTTCACATATTATAAGTAAAATATATATATATAAAGCTTTCAATTTCCAAAAGGCCTATATCCGACACTTCAAAAGAATAATTACACAAAATTATTCATTGCAAATGGGAAGCGTAGTCTTCAACTTGTTCGGAGTGAGCCAAAGCTGTTTTTCAAGTCATAAAATATGTGATAAGTTAAGACCTCAGTGACATATAATCATTAAGAAATCTGTAAAGTATTTTATATTAATTAGCCAGTTATTATGATTTAAAGTTTAACTGTATAAGGTATTTTACCTCTTCTTCCAGCATGCCTTCGTGGTGCAACGGTAGCAAACTCGACGCGTAATCGAGATGTCCAGGTTCGAGTCTCGGCGAGGACGCTTCACATTTTTCACATCTCCTGCTTCAAAATATACTAATGACTGTACAGTGGAGCCCGAATAAAAGGTGGTGGACAACAACTTGTCACCACCAGGATTTGTCGACTGGATCCCCGAATACTCCGTCAACCGTTAAAAGAGAGAGTATATAAAGTATTTCCTTCCTCTTTCCAGCATGCCTTCGTGGTGTAACGGTAACGGTAATACACTCAACTCGTATTCGAGAGGTGCAGGTATGAGTCTCGGGAAGGGCATAGCACATTTTTCGCATCTCCTGCTTCAAAATAACCTAATAACGCTACAACAGTAACTTCTTTCTGTTTTTTCCATTAGAAAACAAATTAATTAGTTGAATATTTAAACAGAAGTTTTAGAAAGTTTTACAATTTGAACGTTGTCCACAGTTTACTTCTTATCACCCAGCTCTACCAGTGATTTTACGGCTTTAGCCATTTTTCTAGCTGACATTAAAAACGTGCCATTAAAAATATTGTACCAGCTTAAACAGACCAACGTGTGTAGTCTCTGATTACATTAGCTAGAATTTGAAATTTCTGCTTACGTTACTTTAAATAATCGCAATGCTGGAACTCTGTTTCTAAGCACAACTGCCATTCTTAAGTAATTTAAGAAAGTCTTATTTAATTTAAAGAGTTAATAAAAAGGTTGTTTTAATCTTCGTAGAACTTCGTTCGTCTTAATATTTACAAATGAAGTAAAAACTCGCATTTCAGTCTAGAAGAATCTGTGAAGGACTTGGATTTAATTTCTACACAATTAAGGACCTTTTAAATCTTCCTAAATTTTTGTAAGTATCCTTCCTAATTTTTTTAAAGTATCCTAACTATTATTAAACAAAGGTTGTCTTGTAAAAGTACGTAACAACCCCTCTTGTTATTTTAACAAGACGTAAGACTTCAAATTGAATAAATTTTTTTCTGGGGTGGGTGGGGATTGTATTGAATTTTTATCCGCTATAGGCTCTTAATTTCAACCCAGACAGGAATAAGAAAACTTGACAACAAACAACGAAAATCCTTTGCCGCCTCACACTTATTTATTCCGCAGAACACAGACATGTGACCCCAATCCTGTATGAGAAAACTCAGCTGCGAAAATATATCTACCCTCCCAACGAAATCTTAGAAAGAGAAGGCTATTCTTCAAACGGCAGGACGAGGGGGATGGAGGGGGTAAACACAATGCGATGCTGCCACCTCGGAAGTATCCCGAATATGATGCAAGAGGAGGCAACGAAATTGAGAGGCGGTAGTAAGGCTTCATCTCGCTGATGGGTGTTCGCCAATTAAAATGGCCACAGACTTCGCTCGTGATTAAGTGCGGCTCATTCCACGAGGCCAGCTGGGCCTCGTCTTCTCATCTCTGGGGGCTGACTACATATTACATGGATCATTTATTTAGCTGATCGACGATCCAGGTCAAGCGTTAAATATAAATGAATTGCACAACGTTCGATTTTCCACCTGGGATCATGTCGAAGGGTTGACTTGCGAACTAAATTGTTGATCCAAGTGGATGTGTGGTAAATAATGATTATCAATGGGAAAACGTGAATCTGTCAAGAAGATTGGATAAGTTTTTAGTGGTAACAAACAGCTTACTAGAGATTGATTTGTTTCGCCCCAACGTTATACCTTGTCAAATTTTGAACATTAATGTAGAGAGAAACGTAATTAGTATTACCCTTTAAATGAGAAATAACTTTTTCCTTGAAATTTACTTCTTAGAAATGTGTAGCTGACCGTTGTCACCACCAAAATCTAATTTAAAATCAGACAAACAAGCAAAGCTAGTTTGACGTAAACTTTGGCTGAAGCTCTGCAGATTTTGAAGGCGATCGGACGCAGATTCTTACGGACGCAGACTCTTCATTAACAGAAAGAGTTTTTTTACTTCTAAAGAGGGTTTATTTTTAGCTTGTAGAGACATTAGATTATTTAGAAGCCGAAGAGATGAAAAAGGTGTAATGCCCTTGCTGGGACTCTAACTACGGGTCTCTCGAATACGCGCCGAGTGTGTTGACCACTACACTGCGAAGGCAGGCGAAGAAGGTGGGTGAAACACATTATAACCTAAATTTAAAAATCTTCTATTTAGATCCATAGATATTTAATATTAAAAACGCGCTAGTGCTTCAGCGGTTTACTGATTTGTTCAAGGTTTCCTGTGACAGTTGCTCTCTAGAGGTAAATATTTGGTTATTGCACAATTTCCCGATTTTCGAATTTTATCTGGCCGTCGTGATCGCCAGTTTTACAACCGGATATTTTTTTCCTATGGGAATTACTTAAAACGAAATATGTACACAAACAACCCACGAATCAAAGTTAATGTTCTTTAAGTTTTGTTCTTCCCGAATAGAAATCCTTGAGGGTGTGACGTTCCAGGTCCTTAGTCTACTCCAGAGCAACTACTGAATGATGTCCTATTTCCTTTGTGCCTTCGTTTCGTCTACTACTTTAAGTCAAGTGACGTCACTGAACTCGAACTTTAGGAAAAGCATAACCTTGTTTGTCTACTAACCTTGCGAAGAATCAAGCCATAGATTAAAGCCATTATCCAACGAGCAATTTAAGAATTAGGTCCCGAAATTCTAACAAGAATTATTCAGAATTACGTGGATAGAATCCGCTAAGTAATTCCTGTTCGCCAGATATTATTTTAAAGTATAATGTAAGCCTATACCTATAAGAGCATTTAATATTAGAAATGGGAAAAGGTAATTAGGATTGAAAGAAGAAAGTTATTGTTAAAATGATAACATTATACACTCCGTATAGTTTGAGCAATTTTCTTTATTCATTGAAATTAAAAGCTGACATCGAAGGAATATATATTGTAAATATCTGTTATAAAAATTTTCATTATTGCTATATTCAAACTGAAAAGTTTCTCTGGTAACATATGAAAATGTAAACAATTGGTCATAAGAATAAAAAAACATATAACTAACTTTTTTATTTCTCTGGAATTTTTTGTTTCTGTGTTCGTCTTCTATGTGTTCTACGATGTGACACATCATAAAGGTAACAATATTCCTATGCTTTCTGCATACAATTCTCGAATGGTTACAGTAATATTTGCTGTAGTATTTAATCATTATACATTATTTTATTTTTCGATATATAATAGATCATCAACTAAGTTACTCTGACAAGTAGTGAAAGCTTTTGTGTAAAGAAACGAAAATTTTTACACTTATTAATTAAGTATGTAATTAAAGGAAAAGTAAATAACTATTTTGATTGAAACACCGAAGGTAATTTTCAGATGAACTGAAATCAGTAATTTTCTTTGCGAAAGGTTAGAAATATTTGTAAATTTACAGGCATCAGGTCAAAACAAAATTTACTCAAAAGTAATAGTTGTCAACCCAATTTAATAACCGTCCTTTAACCCAAAATGTGAGTCAATAACATGGACTCAGGACTTAACATCTAAAATTCAAGATGCTTTAGGCCTTTCGAAGCCCGTTCTAAATGGTAAACAAAAATAATAAGTAAGGAGTGTTGAGACATTGGGTATTTTTTGAAAGCAGGAGAGATGAGCAATGCCCTTGTCGGGATTCGAACCACGGACCTCTCGAATGCGCACTGAGTGTGCTGACCACTAGACCACGAAGGCATGCTAAGAAGATAGGATAAATACCTTATATACTTCCCCTTTTAAAGGGTGACAGGGGATTAGGAGACCAATTGCCAAATCCTGGTGGTGGAAAATCATCATCCACCACTTTTTTTAGTTCGGGCGTCACTGTAGAGACATTAGGATTTATTTAGAAGCAGTAGTCATGAGAAATGAGCAATGCCCTTTCCGGAACTCGAACCATGGACCTCTTGAATACGTGTCGAGCGTGCTGACCACGACACCACGAAAGCATGCCAAGAAGATGGGAGAAATACCTTATAAACTGACATTTATAGTGAACCAACGCAAAATGCCAAAACGAAATTAATAATCCTTTAGGGCATATTGCCACTTTGGACTAAAAAGAACATAAAGAGACAATGATCGTCATCAAACAAGGTGTTCGAAATTATGACGCGGACTGTAGGAGCCGTGCGTCGCGCATCTTCCATTCGTGATGCAGATCTTCCATGCGCTAGAGAAGTGAGGCCTGCATCACGGTCCGGGGTCGTAATTTCGAACAGCTTCTTTAATGATGATCATTGGTTGTTTTTGTTCTTATTTGTAAGTTTCTGCTGTACGAAACATAATGGCCCCCGGGTGTTGACTCAGGAGAATTCCTGGGAAGTACTGGCTAGGATCTGTTCTTAGGCAGTCTCAACCATAAGTTGACTTCACAGGACTAAAGCCCGAGTTTATTCTTAGGTTGGTTCAGGCTTCGTAGGGACCGTACTGGTACTGGCGTGTCTGTTCCTCTGTCTGTGGTGGAGCTATATTGTCAGATCTCGTTGGTCATCGGAGGGGAAACGCCCCTATTGGTGGAGTCAGATGATGCCGCGTGACGTTGCATCCCGACTTAGTCGGGCTCGTCGGCTTCACCGGTTGGATCGCGGCCCCGAGGATTGGCCCTGGGAGCTAGGATGACATTCTATGTACAGCGATCCCAGAGAACGCCAGGTAATAGAGTCCTGGTTTTCCGGTGTAACTGTAACTGTGTAATTGTACTAAACATAATAAAATATGCTTTGTCTCACTGTTCGTGTCCCTTTTTCGTGGTTTGTGTCATCGCTGTACTGATAAACCTTGTATATGCACAAAGGTGCCAACACTCGTATGAAATTCAGTGCCGTGAAAAGAAGGCAACTTTTATCAAGGTAGCCAAGACACCTATATGAAGGTCTTAATCTTGGCGGAAAGTTGCCAACTTCCACAGAAGTGTAAGAACCAATTCTTCTTTGTCAAGCTAATAATCGCTCTCGAAGACACAGCAATGCTATAGGTGGAAAGGTGTCAGGCACTCTTATGAAGTTCGATCCCATGTCGAAAGTAACATTTATCAAGATTACTGAAAGACATACACGTGATAGTCATAATCTTGGCGAACGGCTGCCTAATTGCGTAGGTGCTGGCATCTTTTTAACATTTTATGAAATCATTCTGGTGACGGGAATTGAAAATTACTCATTTTAATGCACTGGAATAAAAAATTAGATCGAACAACTATGAATTTGTGACGAGCTAAAGATGGCTGAGTTAAGACGTTATATTTAACATGGTTAGGATTAAATAGTGCAATTAAATCTTCCTTTTTACTTCCTCATACGAAGTGAAAGGAAGTATTGTAATCTCGAAAAATTTCTGGTATCATATTTCAACGAAAATATCCATTTTGACCAGTATCGAACGCAATTTAACGATTATTTTTTTGCTTGACATCTGTACGTAAGGACAGAACAGAGGACTCATTTTACCCAAAAAATTATAAAACTGATTTAAAATGGATTCTGAAGAAGATTTTTCGTGGCGTTTGTACGTACGAATCTACGTATGTATCTCGAATAACTCAAAAACAAGTAGCTTCAGAGCGTTTACAATTTGTATATAGGACTGTTATAGCATGTAGATGTGCACTTCCTATTTTAGTTGCAATCAGCCTCAACAAAAGTATATATATATATAGATTTATAATTAGAAGAAACACACTACTTTACATCACTTAGTTTGACTTGCTGCTCCTTCTCCACACTCCAAATAAAAATAAATGGTAAATTAATTAAATTAATTTAAAACTTACTTTTTACTTGCCTTTATTATATTATTTTAGTATTATTTCACATAGTTTCTAGTTTATTTTTTTATTTTTGTATGTTAATAGTATCTGTTCTTTTTTGTTTATATGCATATTCGTGTCGGGGAAGTTTCTTGTGGGCAAGAGTTTTTAAATTACATTGGTTTTCTAAAAAAATATTGGTTTTCTAAAAAATATTGTTTTATATTAACTTTAATTTGTTCTTTTCTAAAAATTCCACTCGTTTTAATTACTTTTGGTAAATTACATCATTTGGTTTTACTTTTGGTTTTGAATTTTACCCTTGCGTACATGAATGACGAAACACGAATTGAATAATTGAAGAGTTAGGTTTGAGGGCAACTTCCCCTTGATAAGTCTGTCTTTGCCAGCTCAACAATTATTCACTTATGCATTTTTATAATTTTTAGGATTTAAAAAAATTATTAGATTTTATATTTGTTAATAGATTTTGATACTTGCACTTGATTTACTTATGTTCTCAGAATTTAAATGATATTGTAGATTAGTTCGCAGCGATATAAATTATTTATTTATACTTTTAAACGTATTTCCTTAATTAATTTTTTAGTTTAATTTGTTTTTTACGAATAGAAATTTAGAGACAGTAGAGTTTTTTTAAAGCAGGCGGTGTGATAAATAAGCAACTCTCTCCCTGGGACTGGAACCACGGGCCTCTCGAAAACGCGCCGAGCGTGCTGATCGCTACACCACAAAGCCATGCCAAGAAGGCGCGATAAATACCTAATATACTCTCCCTTTTAAAGGGCGACTGGGGATCAGAGGACCCGATCGCCAAATACAGGTGGCGGAGAAACATCAACCACCACCATTTGTTGTTCGGGAGCCATTGTAGAGACATTAGGTTACTTCGAAGCAGGAGACATGAAAAATGAGCACTGCCCTGGCTAGGACTCGAACCACGGACCTTTGAGATATATGCTCCGAGCATGCTGACTGCACTTTCGAGACTACATCACGAAGGCTGCTAAGAAGGCAGGAGTAATACCTTATAATATTTATTCTCCTTTTTTATTTCGGCAGAATATTCAAAACTTCTTCTTCACTTACAGTATATTTTTATATATGTATAACAAACAGATTACATTTAAACGCATTTCAGATATATTGCGCGTAAAGTAGTTTTTTAAATATTTCATAACTGAAAACGATATTGTAAACTTTCACTCTTGTAAAGCTTCCATAGTCATAATTTCGTCTTTCAATTTCTTTTTCCGCAGTCAAAATACTAATATTGCAATATGATATACCTGAAGAATATGTTGCTTTCAGTATTTCTAATTCATTTCTGTTTGCAAATATGAGGATATTCACTGGTATGATTAAAACATTTAATGAAGTCTTAACTGCTTTGGGTATTACAGCACCTAAAAATTTATTAAAAATCCCAAAATAAGATTCAGATGGTTCTATTGTGTGGTCCTCATATATTATTTGTTTTAAAACAGATTCTGATTTTAGGAAAACAGAACTGGAAAACCATCTCTGATTGATTGCGAAACATTTCAAATTTTTTTTATTGTATCACAACCCCGAAGATGAACTGCAGTAATGAGGTTCATTGCCTTAGACTACAAAATTCTAAATAAGGCAGCGTAGAGAAAATATTTTTTTTATCGAAAATAAAATAATGATAAAATTGGAACTTCTCAATAAATTTAAAAGAATGTAGTCCCCTGCTGATGAATCTTTATCATTCCATATTCCAGTTAATTTAAGAGCATGAATCAAAGGATGGAGCAATTCAACCATCAACAAAATAGATGCATGTCGGTCTATCCAACTCTTAGAATATAAATTTGTAGTGCCTTTTTCCTGGAAGAAGGTCACAGTATTATCATGCTATCGTTCAAAACACTGTTACTTTTAGGAGTATTCAAACGCGAATAAGATTTTTACCGACTCCGAAATTTTGAATAACATAGCCCTCCACTTGAGCCTGTGCACCTGGAAACCGGAGTTTCGATTTTTTTATTTATTTCATATTTGATAAAGCTTTAATGAATTTTTGATTAACGAGCGAGCACTGGCAACATTATTCGATTTAAAGATTTTTTATCTGCAGCGTACGATATTGTTGCCATTCGGAAAGATGTAAGATCTTTCAGTTTTAATTAGCAAATTAGGCTCCATGGAAGCAATGTGTTGCAGGTGGTCAGAAATAAAATACCGTTACCTTCCATGCAGCGGTATGTTGTCATTCAACAAAGCCTAAGATACCAACCGATTTCAAAGCAATGAACACAGTTCTTAATATTTTTTCCACTTCTTGTGATTGATTTAAATGCAGATGTATTAAAATGAGATGTTTAATTAGAAATATTCAATATTTTTATGAATTTATGCTAACAGGACTGATTAAAATCACTAAGTAATTTTTATTTTCTCTAGTAACTATTTTAGGTGCCTGACCGAGCGTGCGGTTTGTTTTCGAACAAAAAATATAGCGAATATGAAAATATGGATGACAACCTCTAACATAGTATAGAGAATTCTAAAGATATGCTGTTTTTAAATATTTTGTGATTTTTGTTGTTGAACTGAATATGGCGTAAGCGGGAAAAAAGAGATGTTTAATAATAAGATATGAAGGCAAAAAGAAATAGTTTGGCAGGCTAGTAAGACTGCAATGTGCAGAAGACTGTAGAAAACCTTAACAAACCCCATCTGGGTGACGATTAAAATCTCTGAAGCCTTTAAGACTTTTCCCGCCAGTTTTAGTTTTTCCTTTTCTTCAACTTTTTTTTTTATATAGCAACAATGAGCTTTTTTCTTATTTAAATTACTTTCACTTCTTCTGCATATTGCTTTTTCTTAATAATGAAAGCCAAGTAAATAAATAAATAGATCAGAAAATTAATATTCTGCTAAACATTTCAAAATGCACACAAGCGATTATTCTGAACCAAAATACAAAAGGCCTTAGAAACAGCTTTTATTAATTTTAACAAAGATGCAAAGATTTACAAAAATTATCCATTGGGTTAATTATATCAGTTAAATATGGTTTAAAAATTAAATAAAGAGGATTAAAAAGTACATTTGTCGTTTATAAATGCCTCATTATGTTAAGCAAGAACAGTTGTAATTTGAATGGATGAAGTGGAATAATGGAAAATAATCTATAATGGAAAAATTTTGTGTAAATTCAAATGGAAACATTTTGGGCCCTGGTTATTCCATACACTTCGTGAAAAATGAATGGAAGACAATATGTGTGCTAAAATGGTACCACTTGGGAAGTTATTTAGATGATAAATGATCTGGTAGTGTAGCTGCCTCAAAATGGAAACTGCTCCGTAGAAGGCATTTTTAACGTCTATGAAATACAAATATAAATTATTTAAAATATTTAAAAAATCTGAAAGTTTTCAGATTTTAAATTACGTCCAAAGGGGCGATTTTTTAACATTTTGTGTGTGTGTTACCTTTATTTATTAAATATCATGTTCTTCGCACTTAAACCATAAAATTCAGTTCAAGAGCAATATCGCAAAATGATTTTAAATTGAGCATACCTTTAGAATTTCCGATATACAGTCTCACGAGCTGGAGATAAAACTGCTTTTTTTCTGTACAACGTTGCCATTGCTCGCTTTGAAATCTTTGATTTTGTTAATCAAAAATTTGTTAAAGTTTTTCAACATATGAAATCGATAATAAAACGAATTCCAAATTTCAAATTTGGGCTTCCAGATGCATATATTCGGGTGGAAACGTTCAATATTCAAAATTGGATGGCTGTAGGAACTGTTGTTTTATCACAATGCCAGAAACATACATACATTTATGCGGATTCTTCATTATTTAATTTCTTTAAATATAATACAGCGCGATGATTTTTGATGGCAACAATTTGAAAAGTGAAACAACGCTTGTAGTGAATCAACACAAAATGCCAAAGCGAAATTAATAGTCCTTCTGGGAAAATTTCCCCTTTCAACTAATAATACTAATTATTATAAAAAAACGTACTTTTTTTAGGTAAATTCCTTAAATTTTGAAGTTAACGATCTTATGAAAAATCGAATGGCAGCTCCTCAGCGAATTGGCTTTTTCCATGCTGCATGAGCGATGAATAAAAATTGTGAATCCTTCTGAAATAGAAATATTTGTTGGATACATGGATGATAAATACACTGGTAGCGTAACAGCGCAATCTTAAATTTATTGAAACTATTAGCTTAGGTATTTATTAAATTAAAGTATGTTAGCTTTGAGAAGAGTTTTGAACTTTCTGCAGCTAATACTTTCCCTTTAAATGATCGAACTTGGATTTCTTAGCTTACAAAAATAAATATTTTTTTTACATTGAGGCAAAACTATTTTTTGAATACGAATTTTGATCTGATGTTACTCACTTCCGCTTCTGGTTTATAAAAATCCTAAATTTATTTATACTGTCATATTGAGGGGGAAATTTCAGGATTCTTTACTGAGCTTTTTTCCGAACAAGTTTAGACAATATTTTGTATCTAATCCCTCCCGAACGTCGATGTCAATCACGAAGATTTAACAAGCACCCTTAAAACCACCATAACGTAACTTTGACACACGAAGCCTACCGTGCACTACTTTCTGACGCCGCCCGCCTTGATGCCTCATTAGCGTATTTGGCATGTGGGGGGAGTCAGGTACCACCAATTAACCTCACCACTAAATTCCCCACCCACCCCGGATGCACTTTTTTTCCCCCTACTTATTTATTTTCCTATTTTTTTGCTTTTTTGTTCCACCTCTTCTCCCCAATTGGTGCCGTGACTGGCCTGCTAATGAAGCAATTATAGGTCCATTGAAGGCGGAAGTCCGCGACCCTTTAGCAGCACTTCCGTAAGACCCCTTCCAATTAACGTCTGGACAAAAGTGTGGAGGGGGGGAGAGGATCGGATATCGCCTTCCCCCCTGTCGCTCTCGCGCAACGTTCGCTTCAGCCCGTACTTCACTGACTTCTAATACCAGAACCTTCTTTGCTACATAATTAGGCCTAACGAGACCAATAATAGAGTCTGATTAGTGGCCAAGTGATAAGACTGGTTGTTATACCAAATTAAGAGCATCGGGCGCTATGTTGCCTTTTTATTCTTTTTTCTCCTACCCCTTTTTCTTTTCGATCCTCCACCCTCCCAGGCTTTTATATTCTCTTAATCTCCCTTAGCCACCACTTCTTTTCTAAAGTATTTTTATGTTGGTTTTAAGTGAGAATTTAAGAAGGTTTGCGGGGAGAATTGCCGCTTCATTAGAATATCGCAATTAAGGCTATGAAGACAGATGAAAATTAATAAGGTTCTGGTCTTTAATTAAACTTCGCTTCGCAGAAGAAGGGGGGGAGGAGATTTTTCCATTTGCTTAAATTAGTGTTTGAGCAGCGGACAGGCACTTTCTCGCTCTCTCTCTCTCTCTCCATCGCTCTCTTTCTCTTCTTCTTTTCATGGCTTCTCACAGGACTGCTCATATAAGGTTATCGATTGCTTAAAAAAGGATTAATTTTTGCCTCGTTTAATTTCGATAATGCGAGATGAACTCCGCATCAACGGATCGATGAGAATTTCACGAGAGTTAAGTACCCGAAAGGTCGGCGTAATAAAATAGTGCTTAGTCTGAAACGGGGAACTGGCTGCATTTATATTGGAAATTCCGATAAGTTCTTTTTTCTTGAAAATGGTACGCTCAAAGAAAGTATTCTATATTTAAAGAAAATCTGGATTTTTCTTTTTTTCTGTTTTTGAGATTCACTTGAAAGAAGTCATTTTTTTCCGCATTATACATAGTGTTATGATAGCAGTTATTTCGAGTTTATTGATTTTACTATTAAAATACAACTTTACCTTCTATGGAATTATTGTATCCGTGCTTGCATGGCGCAGGTTAGGTTATTTAGATATGGCAAAACACACCACCGTTACCTGCCTCTTGAGAGAGATGTATTTGGGGAGAACATTCTAAGGAAAACAGGCTTGTATTCACGTTACACATATTGAAAACAGTGATAAACAACCAGGCAGGCAAACACCTCGACGGTGTCTTCCAGTTTCCGAGATTCCTGTTTGCGCGGGTGTCAAAAGCTTTCCTATTTCCGCGAAATCATCAATTTTCACTACCCCATTCTCAAAGGGGTTACAAAGTGGGGGAATGACTGGGCCTTGGCCTTACCCGAAATGTAGGAAAGCAAAAAATTTTTAGATTTATAAAAAGAATTTTAAGAGAAATTATCGAAAAATATTTAGGACCTCAGATCTTTCCATGAAGGAAACCAATACTGTATTTAAAACTGGATAGAAATGTTCAAACTCTGCGATAATTTAGACAATAACCTAAAAGACCGTTTCCTAAAGTAAAAGTAATATGCTTCCGAAATTCTGCATAAAGGTGAGTTATAATAAAATCTTTCAGAATAAATATTCGTTTTAAAACGACGTTCTTTCTTTGGCCTTAATCGCACCTTTGTAGTTTTTAATTCTTTCATTTAAGCAAATCCAGTAAAACTACATTTTCCTTATTTTTATTCTGAATTGGATATTGATAACCTTTATAATGGACTAAAGGTTTTTTCTTTTTAGTTTCAATAATGTCTGAAACAACCCTATTGATTAAAATAAGATGTGAAAATAACAGCTAATATTGCAACATAATTACAAATAGAATGATATAAAAATTTCGAGGAGCCTGACGAAGACTAACTTATTCACGGAGAAACTGCCTAGTTGTTCCAAATGACTCATCCTGACATCTAAAGAGCTGTGGTAGGGGGACTCTATTCACCGATTTCGCGGAAACAGGAAGAATTTTGGAAAACGTGGGAAGAGGAATCGCGGAAACAGAACTAATTCTTTCCAACTCGGATCAAACTCATGATGCGAGTTAGTGGTTTCAAATTTGTGGCTCAAGAAGAGGGTTTAATTTCTAAAATTAGAAGTGCCGAAGCGTTATACCTACAGGAAACAGGAACAAGAATAAATAAATAGAAAAGTCAAAATTGTTTACAATACAGACTGATTTAAATTGCAGCAACTAAAAGATTTTATTTTGTAGTAATTTTTAGTAAAACTAATAAAAATTTTATATTATGTCCAGAGGGCCCTTTTTTTTGACATTTGACCCTTATTTATTAAATATCATATTCTTCGCACTTAAACCATAAAATTCAATTCAACAGCAGTATCACAAAATACTTTAAAAAGAGCATATTTTTAGAATTTCCAATACATAATCTCGCGAACTGGAGATAAAAATGTTTATCTCCCGCACGCGTACGCGTAATGGCAAATTGAGTTGATCAATGTTAACGAATTTTGCTTACTGCGCATGCTCAATAGTTGGCGTGGGAAAAAATACTGGCGAATAAAAATAAACAACCCTACACAAGCCTGTTGACATGTAGGCCTTAGCGACTCTTTACCATTGGGTTTGAATGCTATACTATGGACAATTGTTTTGTGCTTATTGCAATTGCTTCTGTTTCATTTCATTTTGGTTTATTTTGTTCATAAACATTACATTTAATATCAGTTATTTGTAATAATTTCTTAGGCTTTAATTCAGTAATTTAAACTAGATAATTCCTTAAGGTGCTAAAGTATTTACGAATGCAACGCATGGTAAATAATCGATTGCTTTTATTCCTCAGAAGTACAATCAATAAACAACATCATGTAATGTTTTGTGTTTTGTAATCCTTCTTAAACGAAAATTTGGGAAATTTACAATTGATATTTACACCTAAGTAATGAAGCAACTTACAACCTAACGAGGTTTAAAACCCCGAACTGTTTACGTCCAGATAACAGAAGATCAACCATATACCATATTTATCTTCTTTTAAAATTACGCGAAAGTCGTAATTGAGCCAAATTCTCTTCTGGGCATGCGCAGTGTGCGTAATTCGTTTAACATTGTTAAACTGAATGTGCGGTCTGCCATTACGCCTCCTGCACAGTGTTGCCATCGGTGCCGGATCTAGGGGGGGCAAGCCAGGGTCTGTGCCCCGGGCGGCAAATTCAAGCGTGGCGCTGGATCGTATTTGGAATGTTTTCTAATTTTGATACAATGTTAGTAGTTTTAAAGGCAGGCTTAAAAAACCTCTTAAGAAAGTATTATAAGTAATTACAAAGAAACCTTTTAATGGAACGTACAAGTTAAAAGAAAGCTAAGTACAGCCGAATATGACTCTAAAGATAAAATCAGAGAGAGGACAATAGAGGGACTCCAGACGTCACTGACAAGGTCAGAAGACCAGGGTGTGTTTCTGCAAACCTGCACCCCCTAAATATAGGGGGTCTAGGGGGTGTTGAACAACCTCACTTGATTTCCACTACTGTTCGCTTGCCTTGCCGCAGGGGATAATTGAACCTTTTACGCAGGCTCGCTTCAGGATGTCTTGCCCGGTCGTATACCATCTTCGCGGAATTAATTGTGAAGCCCCCTTCAGTTCTCCCCGATAACTAACACTGGCCAACTTGGGTGACAGACAAAGAAGCTGCGTACAGCGCGATGCTTTCTATCCCCTATTTCTAGAAAACTTAAGAGTCACTACAAAAAGTCATTTATCTTTATAAACGGGACACATTTGATTCAGACTATAAGTCTTTATTTTCTTTTTTCAGATATTGTGAAAATTGTTTTTATACCTTTAGTTAATCTGCATGCAATAGTTGTAGAATTAGCATCAATTTAAAAGTTGTTTAAGTGAGTTTAAGCTTAACGAGACAGCTATATGTTTACATCTGAAACTCTTAGTAGAATAATGAATTAAGTCAATTTCATGGGCCTTCGATGTTTTTCTGTCGAGTGGGACCAAAAGTTAACTTTCAGTTTTGTGCACCGAAAAATTTGGTCTTCTTACCCGCTGGTCGAATTAATTGTTTTTGCGTAGAAACTCTAATTTTAATTGAAAAAACTGTTTTTTTAATGTTTTAACTGTATATGGTGCTTTATGTTTTTCTGTACTTTAGTATTTTTAATGAAGATGTTTTGAGTTTTTATATATTTTTTGCCTTACCGCGAAGTGAGAATTGAATTAATTGAATGAGAAATAATATCGCTAACGAAATTCGAGGAAATAAGTTTAAATGAAGTGCAGCAAAAATGTGTATAATTTAGTAGGCGACACAAGGAAGTCAGGAAGTCATGTGGCGACACAAGGAAGTGGCGACACAAGGTAGTAGGCGACACAAGGAAGTCATCAGATGGTTTTTTTTTGCAGTTGAACTCAATGTAAAAAAGCTTATATCTTTTATTTGAATAAAATCTAAAGAACGTTTTCGCTCTCCTTTTATTGAATGTATCCGGCTTTTAAAATACTTACATTTAATTTAAATGATTGCCGCCCAGACTGTATAGTGGTTAGGGAAGCCGACTGCGGTACCAAAGGGCCTGGATTTGAATCCCGGAGAAGGCATGGCTGTAAATGTCCGTCCCTTCATAGGAGGCAAAGGCGGCCCACCTATCAAGTGCCTCCATAATAAAGTGACCACCACTTCTGGCCTTAGTAGTGGCCAAGCCGAAGTCACTTGTGCCCCGCCGTCACTGGGGGCACGCCATTGGAACAAAAAAAATATTTAAATGATTCTGTTATTTATGCTATATACCCATATTCACCAAAGCAGTGAAAGAAGCTGTGGGGT
Organism: Stegodyphus mimosarum; assembly: GCA_000611955.2. NCBI lineage: Eukaryota > Metazoa > Arthropoda > Arachnida > Araneae > Eresidae > Stegodyphus > Stegodyphus mimosarum. The sequence continues at coordinate 1,489,086 of KK120612.1, forward strand.
TCCACCCTTTTATTTAACAGCTAAATGTGGGGAACCTCTTACACCGATGAGCGAATAATCGCTTGAGTGTGTGAACAGAGACATAAGAAAGGGTTAATTACCCTTTGTTCCTCAAAATAAGAATTAACACAGTCGGCACCTATCTCAAAGCACACAGCAAAGCCTCCACTTGGGCTTGAACACAAAGTAATAAGAACTAAAGCTTAACTAATGCTTAACAAAAAAGGTATAGCCGAAACCATCAAGATTCTAAGTAGTTGACCCCTAAATCTCAATTACGTAGGCGAAGCTATCAAGGTCTTGAAGTACGGCTGAGCGTAGCGAGCTTAGAGAGAGACGTAGCCCAAAAGGCAAACGATTGCTAGTCAGAATCTATGGCTCTCTAAGAAAGTCAGTAAAACTTCGACTTAAATACTACACTTACTCATTAAACGCGATTCTCGAAACACATTCTGGCTGGAAATTGTAAGCTGAAAATAGAAAGGATAGGGAAGTGACATTAACTAAAGATAACTGCTAAAAACTTAGGATAAACCTTACAAAGCTAACAAATGAAAACCTAATTTGGACACCATGTCAGGACTGAGTGTTCGGTCCATACTCTTGGCAAACATATTCTTGAAGTAGTTGAAGTCCTGATCTTGAACAGGGAGCTGAATGCAGCTATGTTCTGTGGTAGAATACTGTGGTTAAGAGGTAGAATAACTGCACTAAAGAAGGATTTAAAATCCTCTTTTATCAAAGCACAATTATGTACAGCCACTTCCCAACTCGGGAGGGATAACAGAAAATAATGACCGCATTTGGGTCTAAACTGAACAATCAAATAATTTAAACTAAAGCTAAATAGAAATTAAATCGCCGTTGCTCACAGAGCTATAAACTCGGGGTTGGCCTCTATGCTAAAGGGTACGTAGCAAGATTTAACTAATACTAACGCACTTAGATTTACTTCAATAAGTAATAGAGTAACAGCGCTAAGAATTTAAATACTAGCTAGTCAGGTGAACGCCGCAGTGGGAGCGCGGCGTTGTGATCTGAGACTAAAAGCTCTCTTACCCTGAGAAGTTCCTTGCTAGCCTTTAAATACAAAAACTTAGCTCCACCTCAAATTAGCATAAAGCTGAAACGCGCGCTCATTCTAACGAGAAGTTGAAATAAGAAATCATAGGAAAGGAAAATTAAAAATAAAACTTTGTTAGTTTAAACTAAAACCTTACAACCACATGACCTGCTTTTATGGCCTATTAAATTATACCCATTTTTTTGCTGCACTTCATTTAAACTTGTATACACGAATTATTCTAATTTAATTAACCAACGCCTGGAGGCAAGTTGGAAATGACATCAAAAATCGAAAATTTATAAATTAAACATCCCTGTCTATTTTTGTCTTAAAGGAATCAAAGTTTTTATAATTCTATTTTTTCATAACGAGTGGAAAAAAATTCCCAAATATTAGTATAGGAACCGGAAGACCATATTAAAAGTTAGATTTGACCATTTCTCGAAAATTAATATTTTACTTCCTTGTGCGAAGTGTAAAGGAAGTATTGTAATCACGAAAATTTTCGGGTATCATATTTCAACGAAAATATCCATTTTTACTGTTATCGAGTGCAATTTAATGATATTCTTGCGTGACATCTGTACGCAAGGACAGAATAAAGGACTCTTTTCCTCCAAAAAAATAAAAAAATGGTTTAAAAGGGATTCTGAAGACATTTTTTCGAGGCGTCTGTGCGTTACGTACGTATCTGGCATAACTCAAAAAAGAGTAGAAGTCAAAAAGAGTGAAATTTTCTGTACAGGACTACTATGACATGTAGTAGATATGCACCTCCCTTTTCTGGTTGCAACCGGCCGCACCAAAAGTATATGTAAATATATATATATATATATGTTACTCGGTTCAGTGAACCCAATTTTTTCCTTCTAAAATGCTGGTAAATTGCGCATTTTTTGCTTTAAAAATGATTGAATTATATTGTTCTTATCTTCCGGTTAATATTTTATGCGTTTAGTAAATTTGCATGCAATATTTGTAGAATTATCAACAATTTAAAAGTTGTTTAAGTGAGGCTAAGCCTAATAATTTTTCACATGACAGCCATATTTGTTTATATTTGTTTATATTTGTCTATAATGTAGCATTCCGTACAAGGAAGTTATGTGGTGTACACATCAGATTTTTAAAAATTTGTCATTGCCAAAACATGAATATTTTTGTCACTTAAAACATTTCTATAATTAGAAGTATATGACTACGACCTACAAACACAAAAGTAAAAGCCGGATAAGGAGGTTTAAGTAGATGTAGATATATATGATATAGAACGTAGATGTATTTGCACATTACAGAAACAGATTATGGAGTAGATATTAAAGATCTTGCATTTTGTAATGATCAGCAAACTTGGACAGCCGTCAGTTTCTTTCAATGTAATAAAATAAACTTAGAAATAATGATGTGGTAGGTATATTGATTTCACATAATGTTGGTCCACAATGAAGAACAATATATCAGCCGAGGCAGTTTAAATGCTCATCTTTATTTCAGTAAGCATGTTACGCCCACAAAACCCTTGGCACTGTTAATTCATACCTATTTCGAAACGTTTACATTTTGGATAGCTTTGAGATAAAAAGAGAAACAGCAGACAGCACTCAGTCTAGACCGAAGTGCAAAAAGCAGTGTGAATTTGTACGGTTTCCCTTACTTTGCATAACAAATTTATTTTAAGTTTGATACCTTTCCTGCACCTCTCAACTTCTCCTAGTAATTTCTCGCCAGGATGTACGTTTAAAGTTAAGTGAAGTGAATATTTAAACGGGTGAATCTCTGAGTTTATTCAGAGCGTATTTTCGCTGGCCAGCGCACGTTTCGTTGCTATCTTGCTGTTACGCCTCTTGGCCATTCGGATTATCATCACAAGTGTTAGGTTTTTGCGAGTCAACCTGTATTAGGTGTAATTCAAGGTGCCAATCGAGCACTATTTTACTTTAGATTCGACTTGAATTACATCCTACATTTACGTTTTCACCGCAAGTTGACGGTGTTTTTGTAACGAACGAAGATCGTGCCTTTCTGTTAAACTTTGAATTAATAAAGGGTTACTTTTCACCGTTCTTTTGTGCTAGTAATTTATTCACGGCTGTGCAAAAATTCCCCAGGTTCATTGTAGGATCTAATTTAGTTTTATGCGGAATAGCAGAGACAGATCTTACAACTTCTGTTCAAGAAGGAATTTGAATTCAGAATGAGTTAGTTTAAGTTTTCAATGCATTTGATTGGATATATAATGAAGCTGTTACTTTATTATTGGCTGTTTGAGTTTTAGTTCCTTGTACATCATTAGCGGTATCAATCAAAATTTGTACACCGCTCCTGCGTCACGAAGACACAACTGTGGGAATTTTTCCTTACTGAAAAACCTCCCCCCTCCAGGGGAAGGTCGTTAGCATGTCCAAGACACTACTGGACCAACTTTTCTAGTTCCACTTAGAGATTTTAAAACTACTCTTTTTTTGTCAGGTCCCAAACATAGACCTGTTATATACTAGACCGAACATCGCCATTCAAAACCGGGCGAAAAGCGGCACAGGAATGAGCTGCAGGAGTTTGGGCATGAAATGAAACTGAACCTAGACTTTGGCGTACTATCGCCACGGCTGGCGATTTTTTTCCGTTAAAAGTGAATAAAATTAAATAAAAAAAGGGGAAATAGTGATGATTTCATCAGGAGGGTAGCATCACTATAAGGCTGTTTCTATACTGCACAAATTAAATTTGCAAAATGCAGTCTACCTCCGACAGCCAGACAAATAGTCATACCTGGATTAGCAGCACAAAAGCAGACAAAGAGAAAAAAGGCAAAAACAGAATGAGACGAAGCAGTGTACAATAAATACAACATATCAGAAAAATGTAATAGAATAAATAAAATAAAAATAAAAAACAGTTTTTTTCATTTAAAAATAAACAAATAAATAAATAAATAAAAAGTGATTTAGGCAAAGTATATAATGCATACTAAAAATAGTAGATGGAAAATAAAATAATTAAAAAAATTTTAAAAATAAATAAAATTCATATATATATATTTATTATAATGCAATAATAATGCATAAAGAAGGAGCAAAGATAATTTTAGAAATTATTTTGAGTGAAAAAGAGATTAAAATAAAACGGGAAGATTATAAGCCTAAAAATTGGCCAGGGGAAAAAAATAAATATATAAAAAATAAAAAATAGAAGGTTTTTTTAGTGCTTAGGACAGAATAAAAAATAAAAAATAGATAACATAAGTAAAATGAGTGAAAACAGAAAATAATACAAAAAAGAAATTCAATGTTAATACGAAAAGGAAGTTTAATGTTAATACGGTGTATTATAGAGAACTACATAGTAGGCAAATCAAAGTGAGAAAGATATTAAATTAAATGAAGTAAAAATGAATGTCAATATAGCCGATATAAGTTAAAAGGAAGAGAGAGAGGTAAATTCATAAATTATGAAACAAAAATGTGGTAAATTAAGACTTCCTTTTACTAGCAAAAATAAATATATTATGCAAGTTGCACAATGTAGTCGCACTATTTTAATTAATTTTAGAAGGTAAAATTTAAATAATGTTCATTATTTTTAAAAAGAAACTTAAAATTATTAAAGTTTTGAAATTTAACTGCTATATAATGACTATTTTCCTAATACTTAACAAATTCTTAATATTAAAATAAATGCCAGAAACATGATATAAGAAAGAAAATACGTGATTGAAAGTAAACATATTTGTTATAGTATTTGGATGCAAGAAAAAGGGATAAAATAAGGTCATTCATGTCAAAAAAAATCATAATTTTATGCAGTTCTTACACAGTGTATTGTATCGACATTACCAAGTATTAAATACATACATTACTACTTCGTACATGTCCGCATAAGCAAACGCATACAAAGAATATATAACTAAACGCATTTGAAGCAAAGTCTGTTGGAGTACAAAAAATGTCGCCAAAGCAGAATACTAGACTAATTAAAATTATATCATATAAATAAAATTTTAACATTTTTTTCAGAACGCAGTTATTAAAAACATACATATATATTAAGATACTTTTATTTAAATGTTATTTCACGTATGCATATATTATATAAAATTAGAAAATCTATTTTTATTAGAAAACGGCAAGTAGAGTGGCTAAAACACCTCTATATTTTATAAAAAATAGGTTTTAAAACTTTAGAAAAACTCATCTGTGAAATGTTACTCCTTCACCTTTCACATATCTGAAATTACATCCATATGCGGAGCACGAAAGTACCATTTTTTAAGTCCGAAACAATGCGCGTACTTGCTTCTCACAAATTCTCCATAGAGCTGTAATGGTAAGGAAGATTCGCGGGAAATACGATTCGGGAAATGTTCCATATGTCACGTGGTTCGCATTCCTGTTCCCCTTCAGGGTTGCCGTTTCTCTCTCTAGTATATTACAGCTCTATGGTCCCAAACCGACTCTTAGCCTCAGAAATAATCCACAAGAACCTCCACCGACAAGCTGGGCCCGAGGGGTCACCATTTCCTGGTATCTGCTATTGGTGGAGGCGTGACCTGAACGCGTGACAGTCTGACTGGTCGTCTAATGCTCCCGCCAGCACTACGCGGGCAGCGCGTCCGATCAGGACATTACCTAGCAAAACCGGTGCCACAAAAGCACCGAGCTGCAGGACCATCTAGTCAACGTCTTATGCCACCCACCTTACCGGGCCAATGTGCTGGCACGCAAAGTAATATCTCAACCGCCAAGCTCAATGACTATATACCCCCCTGGCCGAGATTGTCTAGGTACAGATCCTAGCCAGTAGCTTCGCAGAATTCTCTACGTCGACCCCCGGGGGGGATCATTAGCGGTATGTAAGAATCACATGACACGGATTAGTCTTGAAATGACACAGTGCAGGAAAAGGTATTACTGTTTTTAGAATAGAAAGGGGAAGTATCCAAATTAAAATTAAGCATTAAGGAGTTATTTGTTAATTTAAATTATAATTTATGGTACTTTTCCATTTAGCCGGCGCAGGCGAGAAAGTCGCCAAGAATGATACAACCGAAGCCAAACGTATATCCCGGCTGGTAACCTTTTACCGCCACTTTTCAAAACAAGTAGCGGTCATTTCTTATCAGTCACGTCTTTCCTTTTCCTAATGCGTCAAAACCGATGAAAAGTTAGGATTTGCCCAGAATAGAGGAAGAATCTGTGAAATTCCTTCAAGCAAAAAGAGTTTTGCCGAAAATTGCGACTTGTGGTAATAATGATGCAATGAAATTGTGTTTGGAGACAAAATTCAATGGTGCTGCAACTTTTCAATTTGTCGTAGTAAAAGACATAGCCAGAAAGGCATATGGTGGTGGTAGCCATCGAAATTGAACTTCGTGAAGTGTGTGAGGTTTATTTATGGTTGCAGCGAAGAATTAACTTCAGTTAAATGGTGTGAAAAATCAGTCAGTTGAAAACCGGTCACCAGACAATTGTGAACTGAAATAACTACACGCAGGAGGTCTGTGTGGATTCTTTACTTAAACGTCAACAACGGAAAATAAAAGGACCTATTATGATCGTCGAAGGGGATGAAAGTATGTTCACGAAGCGCAAAAACAATTCGGGACGAATTCTACCACAAGAGTGGATCTTTGGTGGAGTTAGCCGTGAAACGAACGAATGTTTCCTTTGCAATTCTGCCAAACCGATCCATGAGCATTATATTAGAAGCAATTAAGGAAAATATCGAATAAAGAACTATAATACAGATTCGGGAAAATCATATTGCACTGAAAAACTGAAAGATCAAAGTTTCGAACATTTCAAAGTGAACTTTGTCGATCCGAAAACTGGAACACACACACACACAAAAAAAAAAAAAAAAATAAGACTATGAGGTAGCGCCAAATGACGAAATAAGAAATACAGAAGAACGCCGCGTCATTATCTGAAAACTTATCTCGCGGAATTTACTTGGAGAAAGGAAGCGTAAGATCCATTGAAAAAAATTTTAAATGGTGCTAAAATATTTATGCCTCTAAAGTAAAAAATTCTTATAACTAACATTTGTTAACATTTTTTTATGTGTTGTCAGGACTGTGTGTTCTGTGCATACTTTTGGCGAACATGGTCGTGATAGTGTTAAAGTCCTGATCTTGAACAGGGAGCTGAATGCAGCTATGATCTGTGGTAGAATAACTGTGGTTAAATGGTAGAATAACTGCACGTAAGAGGGGGTTTAAAATTACCCTTTTATTAAACCACTATTTACAGCCACTTCCCAACTCGGAAGGGACAACAGAACATAATGACCGCACTTGGGTCTAAACTGAACAATCAAATACTTTAAAATAAAGCTAAGTAGAAAATTAAGAAGTCGTTGCTCTCGGAGCTATAAACGCGAAGTTGGCCTCTATGCTAAACGATTAATGGTGCGTAGCAAGATTTGGCTAATAATAATGCAGTTAGATTTCTTCAATAAGTAATAGCGTAACAGCGCTAAGGCTTAGAATTTAAATACTAGCTAGTCAGGCGAACGTCGAACAGAGCCGCAGTGATCTGAGACTAAAAGCTCTCTCACACCGAGAAGTTCCTTGCTAACCTTTAAACACAAAAGCTCTTGGCTCCACCTCAAATTAGCATAAAGCTGAAACGCGCGCTCATTCTAACGGGAAGTTGAAATAAGAGCTTACAGGAAAGAGAAATTAACATAAAACTTTGTTAGTTTGAACTAAAACCTTACAGTGTATACTGTATGTTGTCGCTAATAAAGTCTGCTTAGCGAGATTTGAGTCTGCGAAATGGAAAAGTACACTGCGCAAAAAAAGGGGGGAGCAGTTTTATGTTTTCCGTTCTACTGGGCCGATTGACGAAATTCAAATTGCTTTTTTCATGTCTCGAAAGCGCGACTTAGGATATATATTAGATTTTTAGATAGCATTGTTCTAATATAGGTATTTTGACGCAAAATCGGACTTTTTCTGAAATGACATACCAATTCTTTTCCATATTTCGATTCTACCATTCAAATTATGCCTAAATATTAAATCTTGTAAAATTTGGTGCGAAATTTAAGGGAGAAATTTAAAAATTTATCTTGGCGCAAATTTTAAGTTTGCGCGAAGATTAATTCACTTGGCGAACTTCTTAATTAATAGCAACTATACTGCTCTCTCTCTCATTCTCTAAATTGCAAACAGGCTTGTTATATAATCTTCAGCTAATTTGCATTTTGGTGTTAACTGATGGAGGAAAATGGAAATGACAGGTAAGGATTAACATAAAAATAATATGTTAGTTATGATAAGCCCCAACTTTTGCTTTACGAAACTCTGAGTGGGTTTGAAATAAGGTGGTATAAAGAAATAAAAATTAAATTTTGGATAATAGTTGCAGTAGCATTTTGTTAGCCACTAGAACATTTTGTTATATTTCATCCCTACATGGTCTTTGAATACGGTGGAAGCTAACGAACCTGCAATCTGTAATGATTCCTTTCCACCAGCTCTTCAACCCCCCAACATCCATAAAGGAAAGGAAAGACATAAAAAAGGGCCGGGACATTCATCGGGATTCAGAGCAATGATGTCAAATCTAGCGTGTCGTGAAGTCGTCTTTGATGCCGCATACCTCCGCTACATGATGTTCAGTAATTCACCAGGAGAAGGGACATCAAAACATTAAAATTCCCGACCACCGCTGGAGAATTTCTTTTTAGAGGGTAGATTGAGGGGAGGGGTAAATGTTCTCGTATCGCTACAAGAATCGACATTTATCAAGTGAAATTCCGTTGCCGATGTGGCATCATTAGAAATCCATCATGGTGGCGTAATGTACCATTCTAAAGTTCGGAATTGTGAGATGATTTCTGCGAAGACTTTCTTTTTTTTCTCTCTTATTTTTTAGACGAAAAAAAATGTATGCGTTCCTATCTGTTAAACTTCCGCAATGCAGTTTTTATTACCTGTTCTATAATCTGTAAGAAGCTTAGGAAGGAATATTTATGCGAGTTCTTTTGTTTATAATACCTACCTAATTGCAACGTAGGTAGACGCCTTTCGTCATTTGGATTGCAATTCTTAAAATATTTTGTCTAAAAAGAATGTGAACGAATTTTAGTTTAAAAATAATTCATCTTTCGTTTATGCGTTAAACATTAAACTTCAAGGGAAATTGTGGTCTTTTATTGGCCCAAATGGATGTTAACCCAGAAAAGCAATTAGTCTCAAAACGGCATTTTGCGTCGAATCACTTTAAATGCCCGAACCACTTTTCAAATTGTTGTCACCAAATATTATCGCATTGTATTATATTTAAAACAATCAAATAATTAATAATCTGCATGAGTATGTGTATCTTTCTTGTACTGTGAAAAAACAGCTGTACCAAGAACCATCAGATTCCTCACTTCTTCGCATTTGTACCGCTGTTTCGATTTTCATCCCACTTCTTCGCATGCCTTCGTGGTGTAGTGGTCAGCACGCTCAACGCGTAACCCAGAGGTCCGTGGTTCGATTCCCAACGAAGGCGTTCCTCATATTTCATCACTCCTGCTTCCGAAATAACCTAATGACTCTACACTGGCGCCCGAACTAAAAAGGTGAGGGATGATGATTCTCCACCACCGGTATTTGGCGGCTGAGTCCCCCGAACCCCAGTCGCCTTTTAAAAGGGGTATATATAAGGTATTTCTCCCACCTTCTTCACATGCCTTCGTGATGTATTAGTCAGCACGCTCGACGCGTAAGCGAGAGGTCCGTGGTTCGATTCCCGGCAAAGGCGTTGCTCATATTTTATCACTCCTGCTTCCGAAATAACCTAATGACTCTACAACCTTTCCTGTCTCCGCTAGCTTCAGCTTACAATTCCTTACCAGAATGAGTTTTAGAATCGTGTTAAGTGCAAATGAGTAGTAGAAAATATTTAAGTAGAAGTTCCACTGACTTCTACAGACAGAATTAGTAGTTCCTGAATAGCGTGCGTTTGCCTTTTGGCTACGTTTCTCTAAGCTGTTACTACGCTGGCCGTATCACGTGTCCTTGATAGCTTTCGTAGCTATGTTTTACAAATTTTACGTGGCAATTAGTTTAGAAGTCGTGTTAGCTTCAGCTAAATCTCTTTAGTTAGTCATTAGTTAAGTTCTTATTTCTTACATTTTTGAGTTTAACTTCAAGTGGCGGCTTTGTTGTACGTTTTGAGAAAGGGGCCATCTGTTTATCTTTATTTTGAGCAATAAGGGGTAATTGAGTCGATGTTTCCATTCCTGAACCTAAGCGATTATTCGTTTAGCTGTTCACGAGGTTCCTCAACACTTAGTTAACAGATAAAAGGAAAGATCCCTACATGAGTTAAATATTTATCGCTTTGGGGGGCGTAAAATTGCTGCAGCTAAACTATGTTTCGGGCATATTTTAGAATCTACGGTAGTTGATTGTTTAGTTGAAGTTGAGTCTTACTTAGCTTGAAGAGTTTGTGGGAAATGTAACAGAAAACCTGTATTCCTACTTATCATGAGATTTTAAAATCGAGATTTTTAATTCTCACGTCTATAAAGAGCCATCGTGATGGACAAATTTCTCCACGATTTCTCCCCGAAGAGCTTAAAATATGGAAACTGGGTCTTATTCACGTTACGAAAAGGGCACAAGCTTCGTATTCATGTCATGCAAGCGCGAGTAATGACGTTAGATAACCTGTGTTACACGTAAGGTAAATCACATAAGGCAGCGATCACTTTGTTTGGGATTTGACCCCAGGTTGAATTACTAGTATTCAATCATCTTATCCGCTTCTTCATTGGTGAGGCGATGATTTACAAGATGCCGAATTGTAATATGAAATTTAACTCAGAAGAAAATCGTTTTTATACTGGACAGCGAATTCGAACAAATTAAGAACAGTATTTGATAGTTTCACTTCGTTTGCAATCCTTTCCTTATTCTATCGAAACTTTTCAATTGAAAATACGAATAAAAATTCAATTATGTTCTTAATGTGATATATAAAGAAGACCTCATATTGAGAAAGAAATATTTCAGAGTTTTACAGAGGCTGTTCGCAAATTTTTTAGACGATGTATATTGTATTCACAAAACTAAATTACATAAAATTCTTGTGTTTTAAATTTTCTATTTGATATCCCTTATTCTGAACTATCTTTCGACACAGCAATTTCCAGGATAATAATGCCTTTTGAAGTGTCAGAAGAGGTATTCTATCCCATTCCTCCCGAACAGCTTTCCGGAGTCCTGTTAGGGTTTTGGGACAAAGTTTGGATAATGCAGTTTTTAAAAGTCCAAAAGCACAAAAATCCATAGGTGGCACATCGAGAGATTTAGTAGGGATATCAGTAAAGGGTATGGCCTTGATACCAGTTTTTTGTTCCATTTCTTTTAGGAAATTTACGGTGGATTTTGATGTGCCACTGCTAGCTTTGTCCTGACGGAGTCTCACAGATGGATGGCACTGTGGGTAAAGCGATGTTATTTCATTCAGAAAAATTGACGGTAAAATATGTTCCCGATAGTATTTGGAGTTAATCTTGACATTTTTTTTTTTTTTTTGCACTCTCTTTATTTTTAACTTGCCAATATAAGAAAAACCAGAAACAATCATGAATCCCTTAGAAAAACTTTCTTTCCATTCTTTGAACCATGTACTTAAATTTTTTTCTCCCCTTTTATGATAATAAATGGCTCTCTTTTTTTGTTACAATCATTTAAATACATCCATGCTTCATGTATTGTGACAATTGTTTTCCATTTTTCTTCGGATAAGTGTTTCTCATACAGAATTCTGCAGCGTGTCCTGCGTCGAGCGATATGCTTTGGAAGAAGACGATGCACATTGCGTTTTTTCGCTTTCTTAAGATTTAAATCAACGTTTATCATTTTGTTTATAGTGGACACCGAGCATTTTATTGATTTTGCAACTGTCCTAAGGGGATTTTCTTTTAACATTAAGCAACGTTACCTTTCCAATAGTCGAAGATGTCCGTTTTTTCCTTGGATACTTGTTTGGAATTTTTGTCCCACTTGAGGCTCCAATTTGACATTTGTTTCCTTTCTTGTTGATGATATTACCTATCGACCATTTAGACATCACAAAACCATGACTCTCACATCGTTTTTGGATAACGGAGTATGCATATTTCTCTTCGGAAAGAGCGTAAATGTAGCCTTCGAACCACTGCTTTGTTAAATTCGCCATTTTGAATAAAAACAAAATTTTTAAGCCACAGACGATAATTTTGACTTTTAAAAACATAGTACAATTGCAATTACTTCTTTTGCAGCAAACGGTTTTTTATTACCACTTACCAAAATCGTCTAAAAACTGTGCGAACAGCCTTTGTGTTTGTGTTACAGCATGAGGAGGAAGGGCAAACGCTTTCAGTTTTTACAATTTATTCTAAAATTGTAAAAAGATTTTCCCAAACGTAATTCTAAGTATTGTAATTCTACTTCGAATTTGTTCACAAATGTTATAGATATTATTTCTTCTGAGAGGACTGTTTCTAGATACAAATTGGTTAAGAAACAACTAAAACATAAAAATAAGTGTACTGTATTTAATAAATACTACTAACTATTTAATAAATCCAGAGAATAGTAACTGAAGTAATGAAACAAATTTCTAGGTGTTTGAGGTTTCATTTATTTTTATTTTAATAAGTTAAATTATGTTAACGTGCTTTTCTATCCTTGTTGTTTCCCATTTTCCTGCCAGAATGCAAATTCCTAGCTTCCGCGATATTCAAAGGAGGTAGAAAGGAGATTATATTTAAAGGAGGATTTTAGAGGGTAGAATCAGAGCGCGCTCCACCTGCTGAAGGCCACATTGTTAATTTGATTCTTTTGAGAGGAGTATTCTGCGGTGTTGCGTTAGTCTCGCTATTAGGCTTGTCACATTGACGTAGGTCAGAGCCAACTTGCGCATTTCTCTATGTGTGTAGGCTAACTTACAATTACTTAGTTAAATCAAATGCTTTACTTTTGATGTAAGACAAAATGCTGGCTGTTTTGTAAGCACGATTGGTGCCTTCTGTTAACTTTTAATTGAGTGAAATAAAGAGATCCTTTACACCCTTTCCCAGTCTCTGTGATACTTTACAAAACATAGGGATTCTAATTCGCTTAAGGTCTTTAGAAGTTTCGGACATTTGATCCTACCAAAGAACACTAGATTTCATCAATGTCATGGAGGATTTTACTAATAGAAAAACAAGCTGAATAATACTTTGAAATAATAATTATTAATTATTTAAAAAGTTAACTTAGAGCTTTTATTTATGTCCGTATATGTCATTTCCATATTTTAAACAATTGATTTTTTAATGTGGATTGAGAATGGCGGCAAATGGACCTCCCCAGGCGGCATAAGCATTTGCTACGTCACTGATCTCTAAGAAAATCTGAAACCTTTCAGACTTTACATTACGCCTAAAGGGGAGATTTTTTAACGTTTTGTGTGTTACCTTTATTTATTAAATGCCATGTTCTTCGCACTTAAAGCACACAAAATTCAGTTCAACAGCAATATCCAAAAATATTTAAAAACAGTATATCTTTAGAATATCCGATACACAGTCTCACGCGCTGGAGATATATTTTTTTGTACAGTGTTGCCATTGCACGATTTGAAATCATTGAGTTTGTTAACCAAAAACTCGCTAAAGTTTTACAAAATCTGAAACAGATAATAAAACAAATTCGAATTCAAAAATCGGGCTTCTGAGTGCCCATGTTCAGTCGGAAGACTACGTTATTCAAAATTGGATGACTGTAAGTATCGTTGTTTTTCACAGTGCAAAAAAAAATCATGCATTCATGCAGATTCTTCATGATTTAGTTTCTTTAAATATAATGCATGGCGATAATAATATCTGTGGCAACAGTTTGAAACGTGAACCAACGCAGAAAGTGAAACGACGCAAAATGCCGTTTGGAGACTAATAGCCCCTTGGGTCTAACGCCCCTTTGGGTTAAAAAAATAGAAATCCTAGAAAACTTAAGTGCACTAAGATAAGTAACATTCGTTACATTCTAAAACACTTTACCCAGAAGTCAGGGTATCGTTTCTTTCTTCAATATGACTATTCATCATTACAAAAAAAATTAAGTAATTTTTTCCTTTGTCATGCGGAATAACTAATCATTTAACGAACCCGTGGCGACCACGGAAATGAGCTCAGTTCGGCATCCGTTTACAGCTTCCGTTTTTAAGTTGTCGTTTATCGGAGATCGACAATGTTACGTAAGACGTTATCACAATGAATACTTGTGAGCTTATGTTTTAATGCAATGTACGTTTCGCAATCATGTGTGCATAACAAGATGTTGTTTCATCATTTAAGTCATAATCACCCCATCAAGGAAACGGCCTTATCCGATAGGAAACACGTTTTATTTTTTCGCTGTGTTTTCATTTGTAAATATGAATTAGAAACCTTTGTTTGTACGTTTCATACGCAGATAGTAAATAAATAAAGCAGTTCTACATAATAATTAGCACAAAAAGTCAAAATTCTAATACTGGCTGCAGTTTCGTAGAAGCCTAGTTCAACTTTACTAAAGCGTTGTTTTTAGTCCAAAGGGGCTTTGTCTCTGAAGGACTATTGTTTTCGTTTTGCGATTTTGCGTCGGAAACATTAAAAGTCTGTATCACTTTTCAAACTGTTGCCACAAAATATTGCAGCCCTGTATTATATTTAAAAAAATTAAATAATGAAGAATGTGCATAAATGTATGTATGTTTCTCGTATTGTGATAAAACGACGGGACCTAAAGCCATCGAATTTTGAATGCCATAATCCTGCTGCGAATATAGGCATCTGGAAGCCCAAATTTGAAATTTGGAATTTGTTTTATGAATGATTTCATATTTTGTAAAACTTTAGCGAATTTTTGATGAACAAACTCCAGGATTTCAAAGAGGGCAATGGCAACGTTGTACAGAAGAAAACATTTTTATCTGCAGCGCGTGAGATTGTGTGTAGGAAATTCTAAATATAGGCTCAGTTTAAAATGATTTTGCGATATTGTTCTTTAACTGAATTTTATGGTTTAAATGCGAAGAACATGATATTCAATAAATAAAAGTAACATACAAAATGTTTAAAAAACGCCCCTTTGGACGTAATTTAAAATCTGAAACCTTTCAGATTTTTTTTTCCTTTTCATTTAAGTCAGTATTGTATGATCTAAATTTTAAGTCATATCTTGCAGCTTATAGAACTCTTATAGAACTTCTAAAAAATTGGTATTATAGAACTTCTAGCTTATAGAATATTATAGATATAGCTTATAGAACTTCTAAAAAATTGGTATTATAAAGTGTATTGTTTTGTATTGGCTTTGATTTGTACTTTTCTAAAAGTTCCACTCGTTTAAATTGCTTTTGGTAGGTCACATCATTTGGTTATACTTTTCGTTTTGAATTTTACACTTGCCTACATAAATGACGAAACACGAATTGAATAATTGGAGAGTTAAGGTTTAAGGGCAACTTCCCCTTGATAAGTCTGTCTTCTGCCAGCTGAACAATTATTCACTTATGCATATTTTTTGAGGATTTAAAAAAAAATTAATTACAATTTTATATTTGATACTTGCACTTGATTTACTTATGTTCTCAGAATTTAAATGATATTGTAGATTAGTTCTCAGCAATATAAATTATTTATAATTTCTTTTAAACTTATTTCTATAATTAATTTTTTTACTTTAAATTGCTTTTTATGAATAGAAATTTTGTTAAATAACAGTTTATTTAAGTAATTCTAAAGGGAAAAAAAGATAATTTCATTCTAGTTGATTTCAAAATGTTGACCAAATATTTTGAAAATTCATTAAACTTTGCAAAATTCTGTCATTTACACAACTATTCAGAATGACGTACTATTATTTTTTTTTAATTTGCCCTAGGCAATAAGATACAAATGAAACACAACATATAACCATACAGATAGAATTCAATAGCAGAACCAGAATTTAGGCAACACGAGTTTGAAATGCAAAGAACGAAGTTTAAAAAATGCTATGAAGAAACTCTCATGTCTGTTCGAGCTTTCCAACAACGTTTAAACTGAGAAACCTATGTTGCAGCAGAAGAAAAGCTATCCACCTCCTCAGAGATGACTCTATCCCTCAATAATTTTTTCTTGCTAAGATATTACCTATAAAAATCATAAAAAAATCAATTTTATTTAAATTAATTTACTCTGATTTCACGATTTTCTCAGGCGGATGAATTTCTTCAGCTGTCTGCTACGTCCATACGTATTGACGTATTTATCACTTGACAACCGGTCACATTCCTGATTGGTTGGACTCTTTTCATCTCTCGTTGCGAATAATCGGGAACAATGAAAACCAAATTGACAAAGATTAATTGTGGGAAAATTAGAAAATACTGCCTCAACCTTCAAAGATTAAAAATCGTAGTCATATAATACATATAACGCGCACTGCCCAATGCTGTGCGCGATGCCGAATTTGTGCAATTCTCTGATGCGAAATTTTTTAGATTCTTCTTTTTTTTTTTCTAAAAACGAAAACGTGAGAGAATTGGGCAAATTCCGCATTAAACACACTAAATATTATATACATTACTGTTACTGTCATTACTAGTGTTATAAGTTTACCAATTCTGGCGACTAGTCTTCTGATTTTGAAGAATGACCGAAGTGGTCGCTTTAAGGAGAAAGTACCATAGCAATTATTCTTTTCATATAGCTTTACGTATTATTAGGGTTGCCACCATCTAGCTAGATTTCGCGCCAACGTTTATGTCTGCTGTAAGTTGTACCCCATTAACAGAAAAGTACTGATACTTGAATATTTGTTGTAAAGTCAGCATTGTTAAATGCTAAGCAATGGTGATTAATATCTCCAACATTCTTTCTGCATGCAGTTAAGCAATTATGATACAGTGTATTGAAATCGAGCTGAAAATCTGAACTTCAACAAGAATAAATTATGCTAATGTAGAGTTTGATAAAGTTTAAAATTAAATGGCGTCAAATGATTAATTTAATCTATGCTAGAGAGTAATCCAAATTTCTGATGTTGATAAAAGTAGGATCAAATAATACAATTAAAACATTTTTGCCGTTAAATGTTTTCGAGGGACTCTTCTCAGCACTTTTGGAATGTTGCGTTCTTTACGCTACATTACGTTCCCAACATTCATGTGAGTTGGCAAATATTGCCACTTAGGGAAACGTAAGTATTAACCTTTAATTTATCTTGTTCACCGCCTAACAAATAGCTAATTTTCAGATCTTTACCATTCGATGTGACTTCAAAATATTTACTTTATCTTTCAAATTAAAATTATTGATTTAAAAGAAATAAACGCACTTCTTACCAATTTAAATTTAAATTATATTTTCTAATAATGTATACTAATTGATAATTCAAAACATATTTCATTTTTAATATATAAAATTTTAAAATGTTAAGAAAACATTAGCATGATTTAATAAAAGATGTTTTTATAAAGCCCTATTTTTCGTACCTTGTCACAAAATTGCCTGGTTTTTATTCTATGTACCATTGAGTTTCATTGATTTACTTATAATATATTATAAGATTTTGTACGATTATATTACATAATATACGTATTTTATACGATTATATTATATATATTTTATACGATTATATTAAGGAGTTTTATATCTATTGGACTTTCAAAACAAATTTGTTGTTTATTTTGGACTTAATGTTTAGTGTGTATTTTATTATTTGCAAGAAAATGCTATGAAAATAACAGAAATAAAGCCTTAATTTGACATTCATTTTGAAAAGAACTTTAGACAAAGAAAATTTGCATCTTCAGAAGCAATTCCACAAAACCTTTCGGGGTTTTGACGTACATTCGTTTTTTATTGGCTTTCATTTTTAATGTTTTTTAAACTCTTTCGCTTGTTTTTCACTGGGTATTGTTTCAGTGTTTAGAGCTTTACCATTCTGTAACCTTATTGATGCAAAACGTTACAAGCTCAGGCAATAAATCCGACACTTCGATAAAGACATCTAAAGAAAGTGCAAAATACTTTTTAATAAAAGCAATCTCTTTAACCATTCAAAATTTCCTTCGGGATGTCGAGAAATTTATTCTCAAAAACGAACGAAACTTTCCATACAAAATATAGCTTCATTAGAATTCTGTAGGCCAGAACTCCATTAGGTATTATTTTTCCGAGGGCAGTGAAAAATTACAAACCCTTACAACCACGGACCTTACACCTTCTAAATCTACTTACACCGCAACAACACAAAAGGAATAATGAAACAATTCCTTACATTCTCCCCTATATAAAGGGCTACTAACGAGAAGGCGCAGGAGCCAGTCGACCAATGGTCACGAGTATGATCCACCATATTTTCTTCATTTATTCACCAGGCTTAGAGATTATTAGACTTTCGAGAGAGAGAAATCTTAAAAGGAATTCCTTACATTCTCCCCTATATAAAGGGCTACTGAAGAGACGGCGCAAGAGCCAGTCGACGAGTCACGAGTATGATCTACCATATTTTCTTCATTTATCCACCAAACTTTATCCACTATTAGACTTTCGAGAGTGAGAAAACTTAAAAAGGAATTTTGTATTTACTGTAATTCGATTCACGGATCTTCCGATTTCCATTTGATTATTCTAACCATTTACACTACAAGAGCACGTATCGGGAGTCCCGATAATTCCATCCAACAGTGGTCTCAAAAATATATTGCGTGCGGGCCAAATGCAGGGTCTGAAAACAGCTAACGGGCTGGGTTCTCCCTCAAACAAAATTAAAAATTTAATTAACAAAGTAAAAAGCGTATTTTAATATTTTTGTTAATAAAAATATAATTTATTTTATTGATTTTAAACCTCGCTTACTAAATATTTTGTCAAAACGTACACAAGCAGTAAAATAACAACGCAAAGAAAGAAATTCAATTTTATATTTATTTTCTATATGAAATCTGAAGTTTGATACCTTCAAGTCATTTTTGTTGGTTATACTTTGTAACTCAAATATATTGACAGCTAATTACTAAATTCTTAGATTTCAAAATTTTAGATTCTTAGACTTTTTTCAAATAATTCTAAACGGTTTGATGTTTAATTGTTCATTAAATAGCTTACTTTAACTTAAACTAAGAGTAAACGAGTTATAAAACTTTTCTATGGTTTACAATTAGTCCAAAGGGGTGTTATCCCAGAAGAGCTATTAGTCTTGAAACGGCATTTGGCATTGCATCACTTACTATAAAGGGATGTATCACCTTTCATAGTGTTGCCACAGAATATTACCACTATGTATTACATTTAAAGAAATAATGAAGAATTTGCATGAATGTATGCGTGTTTCTCGCATTGTGAAAAAACAATACCTAGAGTCATCAAATTTTGAATAACGTAGTCCTCCTCCCGAATATGGGCACGTGGAAGCCCGAATCTTGAATTTCGAATTTCTTTCATTATCTATAGGATATCATATTTTAATTAATCTAATAATTTTAATTAATAATTATATCTATTACCATATTTTTAAAACTTTAACAAATTTTCATTTTGGCATTTTGCGTCGGTCCACTATAAATGTCGGCTCACTTTTTAAATTGTGGCCACCAAATATTAGAGCCCTTTATTATATTTAAAGAAACTAAATAAGGAAGAATCTGCATAAATGTATGTATATTTCTCCAAATGTGATAAAACAAAGGTACCTAGAGCCATCCGATTTTGAATAACGTACGTCTCCACCCGAATATGAGCATCTGGAAGTCCAAATTAAGAATTTGGAATTTTTTTTATTATCTAGTTCATGTTTTGTAAAGCATTTATGAGTTTTTGATTGAGAAACTCAACGATTTCAAAGCGAGCAATGGCAACACTATACGGGAAAAAAAGCGTTTTAATCTCCAGCGAGCGAGACTGCGTATCGGAAATTCTAAAGATATGCTCTTTTAAATATTTTGTGATACTGCTGTTGAACTGAATTTTGTGGTTTAAGTTCGAAGAACATGATATTTAATAAATGCAGGTAACACACAATACTTTAACAAACGCCCCTTGGGACTAATACAAAATCTGAAAGCTTTCAGTTTTTTTTGTTTTTAATCAGTTTTTTGTTTTTTATTTAAATTTACCAAATGGAACGAAAATTGAAAGTAAATTATAACAAACTAATGGTTTTTCTTAGAAGCGTAAATGAAATACTTTCGTTTATATGTAAATATTATGTTGGTGAAAAAGTCCGTTCAGTTGTTGGAGCGTTGTTTACTGCATTGTTTGACCACGATTATTATGAACCAACTGATTTAGGTGGTTTTTATTAGAATGAGAAGGTTTGATAGAACGGCCGTCCAGTCGAACTCCGAACTGAAAAGAAACAACTCAATAACGAAAAAGGAATGCTTCGCATTGCAGGGTTGCCAACCCAGTAAAGAGCTACACAAACTTACGAATAATAATAAACTCCTTTCTTTGTTGCTATAGTTTAATGGCGTTTCGATTCTGATAAAGTTTGTATAGCATTGGAGAGAAACTGATGCAAATTATCTGCATCACGAATTTTAGATACTCTTTGGTCCTTATTCATCTGTCACTCTATAGTCTATGCCTTCGTGGAGAACCTTTTGCGGGAAGTTGGCTTGCATTCACGTTTCACTTCACTGAAACCATGAAAATATTCATGCAGTTAGCCATTTTTTCAGAAGTGAACCTGGATCGAATTACCAGCGTTCAACGGTCTTACAGCTCAGCCGCTGGTGGACAAACATGAAGGTTAAAATGAGTAGCAATGGTTAAGCCCAAGAAGCAAGCAAATAAAGTGTGAAAAAATAATTGCTAGAATAGCTGGAATGACCATGGACAGATAGTTACTTAATTAAAATAAGCTTCATAAATTTAATTTAGAAAATGATAAACTGTATTATTATCTGTAACATATTTGAGATCCAATTTTTAACACCATCATTTATGCTTCTTTACATCAAGCTTAAAAATTTGAACTTTATTGCTTAATGATTGTTTAAATTTTAATCTGCAGATATTGCTCGGCGGGGGATAAATTACGACTGCATTTACCTTCAGAAGGATGATCATTAATAATTCCAATTCACCCGTTAAATAATGCACCGCAATAAAGCAATCGTTCCAATTTCAATCACCGTGCTCATCAATTTATCAGAGACCTCATTCGAGTGGGTATCATGAAGTGAATAATTTCGCTGCAGCTCCTTACGCGGATGGTCAAAAGTGCCTAAATGATTTACTACAGCTTTGGCTGTACCTAATTTATCAGCCAACTCCTTTCTCTCTCCCTTCCAGAATCCTCCCCTCCGAAAATTCAGTCTCACGCCTCCCTGATCCAGAGGCGCAAAACTTGACCTCGTGGAATCATTAATTAACATTTACGGCGAGTGTCCGCTTGGCGCAAATCCAGCCAAGGGGCGCTAAACTCCTAACACTGGTCACTCCTAATATTGCATTCATTAGGCTCCGCACGAATGTGTCCACTAATTGGAGGCTACGTCCAGACCATCTCGTTAAATCCGGCGGGCTGCAGATAGTCTTTAAATTTTGCATAATCTCGTCAGCTTGGTCTCTAAAATGCTTATCTCGGGCGCTTCGTAACAACTTCCAGTACGCCATGCCAGGACAGAGCTGCATTACTTAAACGCGAGGCTGTTGTCCATTTCATTTTCTGCTTGTCTAGCAGGGGCGTACAAAAATTGAGTATCATTCCTCGTAGTGCTGAAATTACAGCTTCGTCACCAAATCAAGCAGGGCAGGTCTAGAGACTTGGGGGGGGGTGTCTGGGGCAACGGTTGATGATGGAGCTCCCTCTTTTTTATTTGTGCCAACCTCAAACACTGTGTTTTAATTCTGGTTGACTGTTTTATTAATAATTAAAGTAGATTTATACCGTGTATAAATTACGCAGGTGTGGGATGTGCCTTTGTCGTATATTATTATGGCACAGAAATTCATAATGAAAAAATCCTATTATCGAACAAAAACTCGGTTTACCAGGCTGAGGCTGTTGCCATTTTGCAGGCCTTGAGATGGATCGAAAAGAATCTAATTGAAAGAACATTTATAAATTTATATTCCGATGCCTTATCCGTTTTGCAGAGCCTGGCAAACCCTAGAATAAATAGTTTTGTCCAAGGTATAAAGAAATTATATTTGAAAATATCTGGGAAACATAGTATTTATTTTCACTGGGTGCGTGCTCATATTGGTGTTGTGGGAAATGAGAGGGCGGATGTGCTGGCAAAGGAGGCTGCCCTGGGAGATAATGCTAATTTGTATAAACTGCAATATTCAAGAAGGATAATGAAAAAAATTATGAAAAATTATTTAGCTATTGAATGGAATAAGACTTGGACTGCCTCTGATAAAAATAAAGGGTATCAAAGGTTATTAAAAATAAATAATAATATGAAAATCATTCAAGATATTGA
>KK120613.1:18649-94734 GCA_000611955.2 Stegodyphus mimosarum
AACCGGACCACGGGCGCTCGTCTTTCACCTCAGCTTTCAAAGACCACCATGCGAGGAGGCAAAAACTGTAGACATAGTGTTTCTGGTCGCCGTGCTAGTACACTACGAAAGTAGTGCTTAAGACCCGACAATCCAGCCATGTACATAATCCTGGGGGGGGAGTACGATGGTGTGGAGTGCTATCGCGTCCGGTACCTAGTCATTTCTGATATACATACAGGGCAGCATGACAGTCTACCGGTATCTTCGTAACATCATTCAGTCAAAGTGTGATATGTTGCCATTCATGACAGCATAAGCAGGCATTTTTGAACAGAACAATGTTCGGCGACACACTGAAAATCTGGTATAAGAATGCCTCCACCATTTGGGATGAGAATGCCTCCACTTTTCCA
Organism: Stegodyphus mimosarum; assembly: GCA_000611955.2. Taxonomy (NCBI): domain Eukaryota; kingdom Metazoa; phylum Arthropoda; class Arachnida; order Araneae; family Eresidae; genus Stegodyphus; species Stegodyphus mimosarum. Next base: position 19,045 of record KK120613.1, read on the forward strand.
CCATTTCGAACTGCAAATTAGAGAACCAGGGAATTTAGTCGAGCTAGAAACGCGCTTACAGCAGTGAGATGACGGAATGAATGTGGAATGAGATGACGCGGACCGTCATTTGAGCCCTGCGTGCCTTAATGTCTGCTTCGTCGCAGCGAGTATTTATGCTAGAGGTGGAACATGGTGCTAGAACCTCAGTTCATTTTGTAGATTTGAAAAGACACCATAAATTGAGGTAAAAGTCATTTGCTAAAATTCTTAAATTTTCATGAACACCGAAAACTTCCTGAAAATCTTATTTAATGGCGTCTTCCACTGATTTAATCTTATTTAATGGCGTTTACACTGCCGTCCAAACTAAATAATAGCCAAAAATTATGATATTTCTTCTCTTTTTATAGAATTAATTTCAGGCTTTTATTTTCTTCTTCTCTTGCATTAAATGTTCTCCAGAAGTTATCAAATGTAGTGACGTTTTTTAGATGTTCAAGCTTTCACCAGGTTTTGTTAGCAAAGTTGAAAAATTTGAAAGTATTATCTTCGTTTTCTACTGTAGTTATATACAAGTGTTCAGTGATTATACGTAATGAGTTTAAAAAGTAAAATTTTATAATGGCTTATAAAAAAGTATACAAGAATTGAACTTGCGTTTAGTGTTATATAAAAAAGTGTATACATACGCTCAAAAGGAAACGAAATGCAAAAAATGGATACAAAATTTCATAACCTTAGTAAACAAATATATTTAAACACAAGCAAAATATAAATATTTTCATTATCTTCTAATAATATAAAGAGATTTATATCAACAAATGAATCAAATTTTGTTCGAAACTGAAATAACAAGTACTAAAATTTTCTTTCATAAATAAAAAGAATAGTATTAGTCCAACACTGAACGTTTTATATCAAAATATAAGCGTTTTCATTACATTAGAACCTACATTAAGAAATATCCATATTTGCAAATAAAACTATTCAAATAAAACTGTAATCTGCAAATATAACAAACGCAAAAAAATGGAAACGAATATGCTTAAATAAAGACGAAATATGAAGTTGTAGTTTTGCTTTCCATTGTTGAAGTTCGATAGTATATCTTAAGGTTGTAGAGACATTAGGTTATTTCGAAGCAGGAGACGTGAAAAATGAGCAATGCCCTCCCCAGGACTCGAACCACAGACCTCTCGAATACGCATCGAGCGTGCTGTCCACTACTCCACGAAGGCATACCAAGAAGGTGGAAGAAATACCTTATATACTTCCCCTTTTTAAAGGGCGACTAGGGGGTTAGGGGACCCAATCGCCAAATCCTGGTGGTGAAGAATCATCATCCTCCAACGTTTTTAGTTCGGGCGCCAGTGTAGAGACATTAGGTTTTTTTTTGCAAGCAAAAATCATGGAAAGTGAGCAGTGCCCTCACCGGGACTCGAACCACGGACCTCTCGAATACGTGCCGAGTGTGTTGACCATTACACAAAGGCATGCTAAGAAGGCGGGAGAAATACCTTATCAAGTCAGTTAAGTATTTGCTCATATGATCGATATAAATCTATTTATTTTCAAGTTCTGGGGCCACCAGCGGTCGAATTTTGTTTTTAAATACTGCTAGTTCGACCTGGTTTCGAATTCAGGCGAACATGCTGGTGACATTGACGTTTTCTTGGTTTCATGGATGTATCTCTCTAGAAACTCTCAGTTTTCCTGTAAAACGAGCTTTAACGTAAAATGAATGTTTACTAATATTAGTCTACAACTGCTGTGTTTCTTTTCTGTTTAAATTAAAAGTTAACTAGTTTTAAGTCGAATTGAGAGTAAAGGAAATATTTTTAAGTGAGAAATCTGAGATTCTAAAATCTTTGAAAGGAAACTTTTATGGTGGACTATTTAACTATCCTAAAGAGCTTTCGCAAACCTGAGTTAAATAAAACATGGGTTTCAGATAAGTATTTAGTATTAGTTATTTCTGTTATTTGCTTCAGAAACACAATGCATTGTTGTCGCAGAAAGGACAATTACAGTTTTGGCAATTTTAAAGGGCAATCCATGGTTAGAATTACGATTCAATAACTTTTTTTCCTCATATTGTGATTTTTCTTTTTTAAATTAGGACTGTATAGCCAACATCTGGAAATTTAATGGCTGAAAATTCACCGCAAAGCAAAGGACGAAAATTGCTTAGTTTTATTCCGAAAATTAGAACTCTACCATTTCGACAGAACGAGCAAATCACAAATTCATTAATGTTCGAAATGAGTCTCCTAAAAAGAATTCGAATGCCTAGTGCTTAAATCATTTATTGATTGGTTCCAAAGTTTCGGCGATAAATAATGGTAATCTAGAGTGAAAAGTTTTTTACAAAAGTAATTCTCTCGACTTTTGAAAGATAACTGGTTGTTGCCTGATTCAGTGAAGTCAGTTCTTTTTTTTCTTGCCAGACATTATTTTGAAAGCTTTATGTCAACATATTTTCCATAAATTGCATTAATGCTAAGAACGCAGAAAATACATTGTTACGAAATGCCCAGCCGCGAAAAAATAGCTCCCCCGCAATGCGAATTTAGGTTTGCCAGAAAGTGACAAAGAAAGGGAGGATTGCCAGATTTGGGGCGACACCCCTATTTGGAGGCAAAATTGGTGATATGGCATAGACGGAGCGAGAACATTCGAGAACGAATTCTTACCGATTTTAACCAGAATGTTCTCGAAGGCAGGTCAAAAGCTATATAAACTCTGCCTGTGCGTGGAGTAGCAGTGTATTGTGAGAGTATCTTGAGTTCAGTAGTACTGACCTGATTTCAGAGATTAGCTTGAGAGCGAACTTGCGAGTCGGGAGCTGTACTTTAATGCTTTGTCGCGAAGCTGTCTTCACCGCTGTAGCCTGAAGGCTGTGTTGCTGATTGTTTCAACATGTTTGTCAGAGTTTTTCGACGGTTGTAATGCGTCTTTGGAAGTATTATGTGCAATACTGACGAATAAATTGCATTTTGATTCTTCATCAAGTGTGTTTTGATTCTTCATCAATCATTCCAAATCCACCGAACCCGTAGAACTCAACAATATAATGTTGCAAGAAAAAAGTGTTATTCATTATTTAATTTATAAGTTAAATCTTGCTTCACTGTATATATGTGCTTCACTGTCCACTCCTTTTTTACTAGCAACTGTATTCGAAATTTCCATCATCCTGCGTTAGTCCTCCGGATTAATTTTTTTTTTTTTGTAAAAAGAATTTTTTTTTGTGTTGTTGAACTATTTCATTCAGATCTTAACTGCCAGTTTTTGTTGAGGTTTGAACATTTCAAAACCATAAATTATCAAAACAACAGTTCTTATCTAGATATTGATTTCTACATATATTAGTTGGAAGCATATAACCTTTCAAGACTTTAATTAACAGCTTAGGACATGAATTCCATTACACTGTCTGGCAACATTTAATGGGTTATATTTATTTCCTTTAGTATGAATAAGTACATTATTTCCTTCAATGATGAAAGGCTATTTCATTTCACCTGGCTTTCTTTGCTTTATATTATTTCGTTAAAGGCAGTTAAAAAGGTTGATTGAAAATAGTTCTTGACATACCGAAAAGTATGTCCTGTCTCTTTCTGAAGGACATGTCAGAGTCTGATGCATCTGGTCTTTATTGACTACTGCAGTCATACTGATAGTAAACATACAACAGACTTATAGATTTAGTTTCTTAATTTGCAAAAACACAGATTTAATTTTCAAAGATTAGTTTTAAAAAATTAGTTCGAATATTTTGAAATTTAATCATATAGACTTATCTGAAACTGTGAATATTTTTCAGTGTAGAATTTGATGTCTAAGGTATTGAAAAGGCAAAATTTTTAAATGGGAAAGATTAGAAAGATGTTGGTTTAAATTTCTGATATTTTTACTGAAAAACTTAAATTGCAGCATTTTGGTTTCTGTGCCTGGTGAAATTTGATTCATTTATTAAAATAAATCTCTTGATGTTATTAGAAGTTTATGAAAGCATTCCTCTTTCGTATATATTTAAACATATTTTCCTTTTCTTATGGATAATTTCACATTAATTTTATATCTATATTTGCAAAGAATAATTATTATATATTTAAGTGTGACATCATTGTGTTTAATCTGCAAAGCTCTCTATATACAGCCATTCAAAACTTGAAAATAGCTCCAGTAGAACTGAAGATGAAACTAACTGAAAAGAAGTACCATATTCAAAAACATATGGTATTGCATTCATCTTCATTTATTACAACGGAACAGGAACAATACTAAAATTAGTTCCAAAAAAGAAAAAAAAGGCCTTTATTATTAAATATTCTCTAAAACTGGTGGTATTATAATCTACGTACTGAACAAGATTTCTGAGAAGCGTTCTGCACTCATGAAAACGTACATAATTAGTTAATGATTTTATTTTTAATTTACGCAGGGCTTCGAGCTGTGCGGAATAAATTTTATGTTTCAGCTTAAATTTTATCACTTTCAGTCTTTTTTCAGTTCAGAGTTTTAAATTTCATTTGCATTATCAAAATTTATTGGAAATTTTGTCAATCTTACGATTGGTTAAACCTTTCGCAACGTTTGACGAAAATTTCGTTTCACAACATTTATATAAGGGATAATTAATGGGATACTGAATGAACTATGGTGACCTGTGTTAATAATAAATGCGAAACCTCTTATTAACAATGTAAACAAAATCTAAACTTACTTCGCACGTCCATCCGAAGACTAACCGAACTGCCTGATACGCTGAGTGAATTATCTAATAGTCATCCTTTTCTTGAAACTAATGTTAAAAAAAGTTATAATATGATATAATTAATCAAAATTTAAATTATAATTTGCTTTGCGTACTTCAGAAGCTTGTGATGAATTTAAGAATCATATACAGCCAAACCCCAATTTAGAAACTGAGCAAACCTAAAAAACTATTATTTTGGTTAAATCCGAATAATCAGCGCGTTTAGAACGGCCATAATTTAGTTTTAGACATGATGTACATTCCAGAATGCTAAAATATTTGTTGTACTTGTCAGCTAGCTAGCTCTTAATAATCAATTTTAGAACTTAGATGGTGAATGGGTTGTGAATAAGATAATAAGAATAACTATAGCAAGTTGACTAACACATCCTAATACAGCAATTCTTACTGGAAGATTAAACTACTTTAAAAAAGTTTATTTACGTCTAATATCTTGCGAAATCTTCAGACTCGTACAGCCTTAAAAAGTTGGAGAATGATAAGTCCTTCTCTTACTCCCGATACTCCAAGACACAAAGCAGTTGCGGCTTTCGTCTGTCTACAGGACATGATTGCTTTGCTGCCCACCTCCACCACACAGGCATTTAAAGCGATCCTATTTGCTCACTTTGTGAATCTCGAGAAGAAATCGAGAGGGACCACTTACTTCGATGTGGAGCTCTTCGTGATCTTACAGAGGAGCTGAGAAGCTGGGAAGTAAGAGCGCTCATTAGGCAATGACTTCGGTCTTTTTGTTCGTAGTTTTATTCTTTCTAATCTCTGTTTATAATATTTTAGTTCTTCGTAACCCTTTCAATAGCCATTGGGAAAAAAAACGGTTGACTAACACAAAGTCTGGGTACAAAGATTTGGAACGATTACATACACTGGTGTGAAAACTTAAGCAACAATGTAAAAATTTAGCAGATAGCCATGAAATTTCAGAAAAGGAGGTCTGGAGATCAGTACAATGAACACGTAAGTCAGTAGAAACGTCATGCGTATGCAAATATCAGGAACGAAACGACAGAGGCGACGTGAGCGTACACAAAACGCGTGATATCGGCGCGCGCAGCTCAATAGTAGAATAAAAGGAAGGACAGAGACGCAATTCAACATATTCGCTGCAAGTATCAGTGAGTCAATTCGTGAAATATGGCTAGAAGAAATAGCCTGGACGACTTCACACGTGCAAAAATGATCGGAAAGCTGGAGGAGGGGCGTACTGTCACCAGTGTAGCTGCAGATTTCGGAATCAACAAAAGTGTCATTTCGCGCGCTTGGAAAGCGTTCCAAACCACAGGTACAGCTGTTAGAAAGGTTGGTGGTGGCCGCACGAGGACGACATCTGCAGAGGATGACCGATATATCGTCCTGCAGGCGAAAAGAGGCCGACAGCAGTCAGCAAGCGCCATTGCTCAGCAACTCTGTACAGCAACGGGGCGATAAGTGTCGCGGTTTACTGTGGCCAGACGCCTTCACAAAGGGGGCCTATTCGCCCGCCGTCCTGAAAGCTGCCTCCCGTTGAAAGTTGGCCACCGTTTACAGTGGTGCAGAGAGCACAAAAACTGGACAACTGATCAATGGAGTCGTGCCCTCTTTACGGATGAGAGTCGGTTCAGTATCAGAAGTGATTCTCGACGCGTTTTGATTTGGAGACAGGTCGGGACCCGGTTTTATCCCAGTAACATCAAGGAAAGGGTCCTGGAGTTCTTGTCTGGGGAGGCATTATGCTGAACGGGTGAACTGAGCTCCACGTTTTCGGCAGAGGGTCTGTAACCGGGGATAGCTATTGTGAGGAGGTACTCCTTCTCCATGTGCGTCTGTTCCAAGGTGCTATTGGCCCACATTTAATTTTTATGGATGACAGTGCACGGCCACATCGGACTCTTGCTGTTGAGGAGCTACTGGAAAGTGAAGATATCACTCGAATGGATTGGCCAGCTTACTCCTCAGGTTTAAATCCCATCGAATATGTGTGGGATGCGTTGGGGAGACACATTGCAGCACGCTTACATCCTCCGGAGAACACTCAACAACTCAAATAGATGATGATTGAGGAATGGGCACTCCTACCGCAAGAAATGTTGCACCAGCTGGTTCTGAGTATGCGGAGACGGTGCGAAGCAACCATTGCAGTGAGGGGAGGGCATATCCCATATTAAGGAACATCTGCTTGTTGTTCTTCCACTTGGATAGACAATCATGAGTCATGATACTATGCGTTAAATAAAGCTTGTTTTAGTTTGATTCCATACCGTATGCATTGTATTCCTTTTTCAGCTCCGATGCTTTCATCATCCTTTACGTACATAATACTCTTCTTCATTTTTGCATTTCATGTCTCTCAGTTGATTTCTCGTGGAGTTATGGCAAAAAACCCTGCTGTTGCTTAAGTTTTGCACACTAGTGTGTTAGCTACCAACAGTTTTACATGGAAGATATTTACATCAGAGTGCTGTATTTTAGCTTTTCTCAAAAGTAAGTGTATTATGGAACGAATCATGTTACTCAATATATACGTATTGTATAATAAAGTTTATATTTCATAATATTTGTAGTCACAGTTATGTTATCCATCCTGATAAAATTAAGGGAAATTATCATTAAATCGTTATTAGTGTCTACATAAACTGCAATTAAACCATTCTTCATCTGTGGTGTGTCTTAATTTCCAAGCATAAATTCAGGGCAGGTTTACTGAATATAAATTCAGGGCAAAAGGAGAGATTATGGGAATTCATTTTTCATTTTAAAGCAAGTATTGGTCATTGCCTTTCAATAAAAATGCCCTAAAGACTGGTAAACGCCACAAAACTCTACTATTTTTTAAGCATTACATTGATGAAGTAAATATAATCTCGGGGTCGAGGAGGAGTCTTCATCGTCTTTTCAAATCTTTATTATTTACACTTATATTACAAATACTATATACAACTATTCAAATTAAATATTCTGCAATATTCACATAATATGTGCCGATATTATATGCCTGATTTCATCGACATCCATCCTTGCTGCCGTCTAAAGGCATTTTGACTACGCTAATAGGGTTGCCGTAATATCTGGCTCCCTTCAAGTGCCAGTGAAGATTTTTAATCTTCAACAATTGATATTTGCTCGACCAGAACTTGTTTTCATATCCGTGTTGCTTCATTCTCTCTCCGGTTTTAGAACCTGATGATTATGCAACGGAGTTACGTTCGTCCTAAATTTTTCTCACGCATTTCTCCGCAGTCTCAATTTAAGCAATTTGTATGCTTAGAAAATTTACGTCATGCAGTGACTTGGCAGGTTCAAGGTCATTACCATATTTCTGTAAATCACCTGATTCTTGGCCTGAATAATGAATTTTTCTTCAAATGAAGGATATCGATCTGCTCACTACAGCCTAGCTTCTGCGGACAAGCTACACAATGTCCAAACGATATCGATGACGGCATTATTCTTAGCCTATTCTATATTAACAAAATATTTTAGTAGAATGAAAGTTGCGATAATAGGATATAAAAGCAGTTCACGCTTGTGCAGTATAGCAGGGAGCTGACGGACCATCTCAGTTGCAACAGGTGGCATATGGTGACAGTGAAAAGTAAGGGGATCCATCTATAAATATATCCAAGTATGCTATTTATAAGGGTGCATTAAAAAGTTGCGGAAACGAGTTCATAATCATTTGGGATTCGCGCTAGGTTTTGTCTCTAGCAATGATCCTAGATGTGAAGAATGGATTATCAGCAGTATGATTATGGAGATCTTGGCTCACTGAGCTACCCACTTCTTTCTGTTCAGTGATCAGTAGATGGGACAGACCATGTAGAAACACGCTGCATGTTATGTTTTCACGTTAGCGTTGTTTGCATAGAATAACTGACACAACGCAGTGTCTTTGATAGTCCTCCGAAAATCTATGTGCATAAGCTCCTGAATTCGTTCCACGTTCTCAAGGATGATGCTTGAGAAAGTGGTAGAAAACGAATGCTTGAGAACGTGTTGTAGAAAGAGTTCCAGATCGCTTGCCATCTTCAAGGGACGTCATTCCGCCTTTGAAACGTCTGTGGTACGTGAAACCCTGCCTAAGACATATGGCCTGATCGTTGCCTTTGGAATTTTTGCCCCACTTAACACAAAAGACAGCCTTTTTTATATTAATATAATGCTGCAAGCGTATCTAGAAATCCTCGTACATGCTAATTTTCATTGATCCTCATCGATAGTCTCAACTTCATCAGCAGTGGTTTGTTTCAGTCTTTCCACATTAGCACATTTTTACTTTGCTTTTACTACACGTTACTATTCAGATAGGCAGTAGAGCTACAGTTTTTGTAGTGTTTCATTTTTATAAAAGAGAAGCCTTTGGTCATTTTGACGATTTGAAATTGAAGGTACAGTTCTTTAATTTCCAGATATATTTTCTTGATGTTTTTCATGTAATTCCTAAAAACATCCTGAGGCTGTAGAACATGAAACGATGAGATATGCTGTGGTTAAGACTGAAAAATGATATGCAGCAAGTAATGCATTTTTACGCAGTTAATGAGCAGCAATCTTGAACATTAAGACTGAACGTTTTTAATATCTTCGTACTTTTAAATATACAAGAAACTGATTGTTAGGTTGACCGGAAATGATTAGTTTGTACGAAGGTATACAGTTATGGTATTATGCGAATTTGTTTGTTTTGTTTTTAAATTTCAGTAATAGTGAAACTTTTCATAGCTATATCAGTCGGATGTGTTATGTATTTTAAGTTATATGAATTAAATCCATTATTAATTATATCAATCAGATGTATCATTAAAAATGAAATATAGCAAATAATTATTTAGAAATTAATTATAAATGAATTATTTAATTCTAAAATGATCTGAAGTGGACGCTACATGACTTCCTTGCACGCCTATTAAATTATACACATTTGTTGCTGCATTTCATTTGAACTTATTTCCTCGAATTTATTTAGAGATATGTTTCTCATTCAATTAAATCAGTTCTCACTTTGCGACAAGACAAAAATACATAAAAACTCAAAATATTATTATTAAAAATTGAAAAATACAGAAAACATAAAAAACCAAATACAGTTAAAACTGTTAAAAAACAGTTTTTACATTTAAAATTAGAATTTATACGCAAAAACAAGCAAGTTTGGCCAGCGGATAAGAAGACAAATTTTTCGCTGCACAAAACTGAAAGTTTACTTTTGGTCCCACTCTACAAAAAGACACTGAAGATGGAGGAACTGATTTAACTCACTATACTGCTCAGTTTCAAATGTGGACAAATATTGCTTCTCTGTTAGGTTCAGTCGCGCTTGAACAACTTTTGAATTGTTGTTAATTCTACAACTATCGCATGAAGCATAAAAACCTTAACCGCAACATAAGAACAACATAATTCAACCATTTTTAAAACAAAAAATACGCAATTTACCAGCATATCAGAATAAAAAAATTGAGCTTGCCGAGTAACAGAATGGGTTTATATATGTCTACACTTTATTGCAACCAAAAAGGCAAGTGCCCAGCTATATGTTATCGCAGTCCTATATACAAAATTTCAACGTTCTGAGGTTATTAGCTTTTGAGTTATGCGAGATACATACATACGTAAGTACGTACGTATACACATGTCACAAAAATATCTCTTCTGAATCCGTTTTGGAAAAAAGAGTCCTTTATTCAGTCCTTATGTACGATTTCACGGAAAAACATAGTTAAATTGCGTTCGATAGCGATCAAAATGGATATTTTCGTTGAAGTATGATACCAGAAATTTTTCGCGATTACAATACTTCTTTTACTTCGTACAAGCAAGGAAAAATGAAGAGGTAACAATGTAAAAATTTAGCAGATAGCCATGGAATTGCAGAAATGGAGGTCTGGAGATCAGTACAATGAACACGTAAGACAGTAGAAACGTCATGCCTATGCAATATTAGTAACGAAACGTCAGAGGCGAAGTGAGCGTACACAAAACGCGTGATGTCGGCGCGCGCAGCACAACAGTAGAATAAAAGGAAGGACGGAGACTCAATTCAACATATTCGCTGCAAGTGCCAGTGAGTCATTTCGAGAAATATGGTTAGAAGAAATCAGCTGGACGACTTCACACGTGAAAGAATGATCGAAAGCTGGAGAAGGGGCGTACTGTCACCAGTGTAGCTGCAGAGTTCGGAATCAACAAAAGTGACGTTTCGCGCGCTTGGAAACCGTTAAAAACCACAGGTGCAGCTGTTAGAAAGGTTGGTGGTGGCCGCCCGAGAACGACATCTGCAGGGAATGACCGATATATCGTCCTGCAGGCGAAAAGAGGCCGACAGCAGTCAGCAAACGCTATTGCTCAGCAACTCTGTACAGCAACGGGGCGACAAGTGTCGCGGTTTACTGTGGCCAGACGCCTTCACAAAGGGGGCCTAATCGACCGCCGTCCTGAACGCTGTCTCCAGTTGAAAGTTGGCCACCGACGCCACCGTTTACAGTGGTGCAAAGAGCACAAAAACTGGACAACTGATCAATGGAGTCGTGTCCTCTTTACGGATGAGAGTCGGTTTAGAACCAGAAGCGATTCTCAACGCGTTTTGATTTGGAGAGAGGTCGGCACCCGGTTTTATCCCAGTAACATCATGGAACGACACCGTAACGGTGGTCCTGCAGTTCTTGTCTGGGGAGGCATTATGCTGAACGGGTGAACTGAGATCCACGTTTTCGGCAGAGGGTCTGTAACCGGGGATCGCTATTGTGAGGACGTACTCCTTCTCCATGTGCTTCTGTTCAGAGTTGCTATTGGCCCAGACTTAATTTTTATGGATGACAATGCACGGACACATCGGACTCTTGCTTTGAGGAGCTACTGGAAAATGAAGATATCACTCGAATGCATTGGCCAGCGTACTCCCCAGATTTAAATCCCATCGAACATGTGTGGGATGCTTTGGGGAGACGCACTGCAGCACGCTTACATCCTCCGGAGAATACCCAATAACTCAAACAAATGCTGATTGAGGAATGGGCACTGCTACCGCAGAAAATGTTGCACCAGCTGGTTCTGAGTATGCGGAGACAGTGCGAAGCAACCATTGCATATCCCATATTAAGGAACATCTGCTTGTTGTTGTTCTTCTTGGATAGACAATCATGAGTCACGATACTATGCGTTCAATAAAGCTTGTTTTTGTTTGATTCCATACCATATGCATTGTATTCCTTTTTCAGCTCCGATGCTTTCGTCATCCTTTACGTGCATAATACTCTCCTTCATTTCTGCATTTCATGGGTCTCAGTTGATTTCTCGTGGAGTTATGGCAAAAAACCCTGCTGTTGCTTAAGTTTTGCACACCAGTGTATGTTACAGATGTATTTTCTTTAGAGTTAGTGAAAAATTTAAATAAGAAAATTTTCTTTGACGAAATTATTGAGAATCGACAGTTGGAATCGAAACTTTGTGCTTTAGAAATTTTCTGCTTTGCAAGAAATACATATGCCCGCAATATTTTATTCTCTTGTTGAGTCAACATTACTTAATGAAGCTCTTAATGCGTGACAGAGATTCAGAGCTTTTAATCTAAAGTCTAGAGAATTTGAAACATATGAGGAACACAGTGATCAAAGTGATAGATATTTCTTCTGTTTAAATGAATTTATATGGGTTATTTTGATTTTTGATTAATGAAACTGAGGGAAAATAACGAGTGCTTACAGCCAGTAAATGCTCTCGGACAAATAAACCGTTTAAGCGTTATAGCTCAAAAGGTACTGATTTTAAAAATTCTTGGTATATGTCCACTAATTCCACCGCCATATTCTTTAATTTTGACTGCAAAAGTCATTCACGTGTCATTTCACATTCTATTCAGGTTTATATAAACCATGCGACAGCTATAAAGCTTGAACAATGGCAAGAGAAGTCAGACAAAATATTGTGCAGAACAGTCAAAGTTGTTTCTGTTGCTTTGATCAAGTTCATAGGATAGTTAAATGATGAAGGAAAGGGTCATGTATTGTTTGTGGACAAAAAATATCACGAACTCTTGTAAAGAAGCATCCACACTGATGATAAACAGCTACTATTGCAAAAGAAGAGAGTAGTCATAACCGTGACGTAAAATATAGGATATAATAGATTCTGCTTCCTAACGATGAAATATTTGACAAAGCGCTGCCTATTGTCCACATTTGCTATATAATAGCTATTTTCTGTTCCAAAACTGGAAGTGCACTTCGAAAGGAAGTTTTCCCTTAATATTTAAAGAATACAAGGAACTCTTAATAATCGCTCAAGAAGCCATATCAAAATATTGTTGGTGTTGTGACTTATCTCACTTGTCTGACAGTAACATCAGAATAAGCTCATGGAAGTCATCGTGGTAAGGAGAGCAATATTGCGCCTGTCGTTGACAAGAGTCTTGAGCACCATACAGATGACAGTACGACTTCGTTCAGTTCCGCCCCCAATTTTGATGCAGAACATCACGGGGGGAACGAGTGCGAGAGTTTCGCACCCCTCTTTTCCTACCGCCAACCTCTTGAGAAGACTTTCGGCTCGCCATATATTTGGAGAGCGCCCATGCCGCAAAGACACTATACATTTACAAACATCCATCACTTCTCCGGGATTCGAAGCCGGAATCTTCGGTACCGCAGTAGGCTCCCCTAACTACTATACCGTCTGGGCGGCTCATATCAACAAGTGGATTTCCAAAGCCTTTACTTCGTTCTCTGCTTATAACACTTCTTTTAACTGATTTAAAGAATCCCATTTCGAGTAATCATTTTGATCGATATCATACAGCAGTTTACATTCTTTAGTTTCCCATTTTTTTAAATAAAATCCCTTTAGCTAATCGCTACACTGCGTATTTATATTACTGGCTAGCTGGTGGATATTTTGCTACATAGCCTCAAATGTGTTGATGCGCTAAACATATGATAAGTCTAAAAACCCTCGTTTAAACATAAAATCTTAAAGCCAACTAAAATGATATGTTGATGAAATTTTATTACATTGTGAGAAAGTGTGAAACAATATATTCATAAAATCAACAAAATAATGGACTGATGGATAATCATCGATGAAATGAAGCGATGCAAAGAATTCTCCAATTTAATTAAAATATAAACCCTATAAAATCTCAAACCCTGAAAGCCCTATTAAAACGCTTGCGAGCATTTATATTGTAATAATATATTATGTAGCTTATAATTCTGAGCCACACCATAACTTAAGTCATGTAACCGTACTTCTATTCTACTATCGTACCTGCATCATACTGTATCTGCTTTTATGCCTGTATCGTGTTATTGCCATAAGCGTTTTGTTAATTTATGTAAATATTTTCGTTTATTTAACTGTACTTAGGTTATTTTTGTAGTGCTACATATTATTTTTATTTATTTATTTAGTGAATTTTATGATAATGAAATTTTATTATAATACTGTTACGAATTTTATACATAGTTAGATGATTTTCGTGCAATTATGTGTGAAATTGTTGTATTTTTCTGTGTAATGTAACGCGAAAAATCTAAAGAGAGAAGCTATTCCGGAAAAGTAAGAGTACAGTGACAAGTCCGTTTGACTTGAGTAAATGGGTATCTCGGTATTTCGCTGCATGAACTTTATTTACTTCGATAAGGTTTCATTTTCTGCCTGTTCATCAACGGGTTATTAAGGAGATTTTTACGAACCCGAACGAATCAACAGTAATTTACTCAAGAACAATCTCTCTGCTAATACACAGCTGGAACTTGATTCTCAGCACAGCCTGGCCGAAGAATGAATACTTTCATAATATAATGAATCAACAGAAGTGGAAACTAAATAAATCAACAGAAGTGAAAACTAAAAGCCAATCATGTAGATTCATTATCGAAGGAAACTTTCATTATCCAAGGAAATTTGACTCAGTAATTCCATCAGATATGATGCTTATGAAATCTGCATGATACTTATGAAATCCTGCTGATGCTGCTTATGAAATCTTCTGCAGTCCGACTGCAGAAGAGTTTACAAGCAGCATTGCGCGATAGTAGAACTGCTGCAATATTCATGAGTGTAGTTTATTTTTCTTGAGTGTTTCTTTAAATCCGAATTAAATTTTCTAAATTATTTGTTCAGGGAAACTCTTTCATAACGGGTGCAGTATTGCCAATTAGCAATTAGAATTAAGTAGGATCAATAACCATACTTGAAAATAATTTGAATTGAAGTAATGTTTATTTGATAACCCTAATTTAAATCAAATATTTATTTTTTCGAAACCTGAAAACTATGATAAATTTTAAAATTTTAAACTTCAAAAGTTTCGAAATAAAATAGGTTTTTTTGTATTTCAGCTGCATGAGTGACATTTGCACCTCTCTTTTATAATCACATATGTCCCTTTTTTAGCTGTAGTTTCGTTTATAACTGTATCATTTTGTAATTTGAAATTTGGGGCGTATTCTGTTTTGAGATCATAACCAAGGGCATTATTTACTCTCCTGCCAATAACTAGATTACAATACAAAGACATCATGGCATGAACATATTTTTCGACGAACTTCAACTCTTATCTATGTCCTTAAGTATTTTGCAGCATATCATTGACTTTTTAAAATTCTATAACCTTAATGAATTATGAGTTAGTACCGCAGCGAACATCACAAATTCATCAGTGTGAGCTTGAAGATTTCTAAAAATTATTAAGTTAAAGAATAAAAATGCTTGGTTTAAAATTACTGTTATGCCAACCATTGTTCCGTGTGGTAATGGACAAGACAAAACAACATATAAAGCGCCAGTTATCAAAATTAATATCTCCAACTGTGACTGAAATTTCTGAGCTACATTAAATAACCCAAACAGAAAATGTTTAAAACCTATTTCAAATTTATGATATTTATATTGTTAATAGGAAGGATTACATTTATTTCCTCTGTTTGCTAGCTTTTACATATTTTTTTTTTGGTATTTTCCTTATACATACGTACTATTTTAATTTCAACGAGTGTAACACTCGGAGAAGGGTTATTTGATGAGCCGTTCAGTAAATGGCAATAAATAACGAACATTTATCCTGAATGCTGAAGCTTTAATGAACTTTATATTAGCTTCACATTGTGTGCATTAATAATCACTGTTTCCAAGTATCACTCATGCAACAATACATCACTCTGCTGGATTTTATCCCAGATGAATTGAAGTATGTGGATAAAAGGAAACGATATCGCGGAACTAACAGAATGATAGAGAGCGTAGTTAATATTTATTTCATAAGAGAAAAGAATATTTGTGAAATAGCCATTCACCTTTGAGAAAGGTTAAATTAAATATTGACTACATATAGATTCATTCAGTAAAAGCGAAGATATCCCATGTACCTGAATTAACTATGAAGTTCATCCTGTAAATATTTTGGCATTATAATAAAATATAAAGAACGAGAAAATTCTCATTTAAATCATTCGTTTTAATCGATCATCGTTAAAGATTAACCTTATAACGCTTATGTATTGCTAAAAGAGGAACATTTATATCTACATGCAAAGAGGATATGTAATATCGGCTACTAGAAAAATGCTCTAAAGTGGCTAATTGCATATAAGAGAAGAAAGTTAATAGATGCTTAGATTCCATAGCTGAGAGGAATCGGTTCAAATTGCAATGTATCGATACCATTTATCTCCGCTTAGCGTTAAATGTGAAACCTTATAAGTGAGAAACGGGAAAAAACAACCGTGTTTCTTCGAGATTCGGACCACGAATGAAAGTCTTAATTCTTTTTTCGATATTCTGCTCTGTTTTTCCTTTCGAGTTATTTCTTTCATAATCAGAACTCACACATTTAACGCGTAATCCCATATTTTATTTATTAAATTTTATTTTATCAGCATAAAGATAAGAATTTATATTTTAATAGTAAATATTGTTTAAACAAATGATATAATTTTGTATTCGCATTTGTCAGTATAGCCAGCCAGAATTACTTAATTCCTAAGAACGATCGCAAGCTAAATTTCAACCAGAAATTCTGAAGGTTAGTGAAACAAATACGAAGCAGAATAAAACGTGAACCGTTTATTACGCACAATCTAAAACTAGGGGAAAAGGTATAAGAAAAAGGGTAATTTACAGTTTTTTCTTACTTTTAGGTTATTTATCCTGGGGTTCTTCTTCTTTTAATCTTTTTTAGAATTTCTGTTTCAGCATGGATTTCAAAATCTTACTACATCTCTTTCATTTTTTCAAACCGATTCTTACTTTTTCATTTATTTCCTATTGAAATTAACGATCATTTATGTAGGTGTTTAACTCGCATGTCTACGAGTTATCATTTCTTTGCTGAAATAAATTTGTCTTTCCTAAATGGATGTTTATTTTACTGTTTTTCATGATTTAAAACATGCTATTTGAGTGACTTTTTAGAGTGTTAACCTACACCAGTTTATGGACGTTTTAGAGTGTTCGCGGAGATTTTAAGAGTTAAACCAAAATGCCTTCCAGTAGAGCTGCTATGAAATTCTGACAGAACATTAGGCACTCCGAGATCTCGGTAAGATGAGCTGCCATTACCGTTAGCTGCTTTCCTCTTGCGATAGAGATTTCCATCTTGCAAGTGAAAGGAATTCCAAAAAGCCCAATACCTTTTCGTCGTCAAACTAAAGCGCACCATTTCTTGCCATCTGTTTTTTGGGGTTTTCTATTCCACTAATGGTCTCAATTCAGGAACATCCATTTGGGCCTTTCTCAGTTCTTCGCTGCTCTAAGGATCGGACGCTGATGTTAAGGAATCTACGTTATTTTTGTCTGACAACTAGAAATTCAAAGTCATATTTTAGCTCAGTTTTCGAACAGTGTTTGCTCTTTCGTGAATAGGATTTTGAAAGTGCATCTGCATTCCCACGTGAAGTTCCTCTGTGATGTCGAATTTCTATGTCATTACAAGAGAGGTTTCATTTTACAGCCCTTTCAAAACTCTTTAAAAGCCAGAGATCAACTAATTTCCGTTTACTGCCAGAGAACTATAACAATTGCAGTCTTCTTCATATATATTTCAACGATCTATTTCGCCTTGCCAATAGCCGTTCATCAAACTCGACATGAAAAGCCATTTGATTTCTGCTAGTATCTCTAAGGTGTTGTCACTTCGAGACAAAGGGTCTTTCTTCGTAATGCAATTTAGACATCTGTAGTTGATACAAAATCGCGTGAAACGGTCTTCCTAACAAAGATGCTAGGTGACGCCCAAAGACTTGATAAAGGCTCGATAATATCATTTTCTCACATCTCCTTCAGAAATTTCCCAACTTCTCTGTAAGGATTTTAAGTTTCTCTAACATTTATTTATTTTAAAACTTTACTATCATCTCTTATTTTCCACTTCCGGCCAGAATTAACGAGTGAATATGTTTATGCAAATTGTACGTGCTAACGCTTAAGTATTTAAGTTGTGGCGTTTTGCCAAAAGAGAAGAAAGAAGGAGAGAGAGTCCTCTTGCTACGAGTCTTTCCGTGAGCTTGCCATCAGTTACTGTCCTCCTCTATTTTATTCAAAGGAATAAGAAAGTAATAAACTCAAATGTCGAAAAAAATCAATGTAACCAGGATAAAAACTGAAAGCAAAATAAATTACAGATATGTGAACAAGCTGATATGTGAAGAGGTGTATGGACAAGCTGAATAAAAAGATGTATTTTGAATCCCTTCATAAAACTAGCAGCAGCCATTTCTGGAATAAAAGCGTAAAAACCTGTTTCCCTCGGTAATGTAGAGCACCATCTGCTGACATATATGAAGTTTTCATTCCTCTTATCTCGTTAATGTATCACGTGACAAGTTTGCATTTCAGGTCATTTAAATAACATTCAGTTGCGTATTCCTTGCAGTTGTATAATTATATGTACAACTATACGTTTATGGTGTAGCGCTTTCTGTGTCAATCAGTGTACTAATTTCGTCAGCAATAAAAGCCTTTGGCATTATTTGAAATTTAAATATTTTAGATCAGATGAGGCTTCTATACCTCTGAATTTAAAACTATTTTCACGTTTTAATTGCCAAAGGCTTTAATTGCAAGATAAAAACCATCTGTTTCTCCTGTCATTGTACAACATAAAAGCAGAACAATTTTTAAGTATTTTTTCAGATTCCGTAGCCATTTGTTAAATTATCTTTTCGTATTCTCTGCGTCTTTGTTACTTATCCAAAAAAGGATCATAATTTCCTTTTCGTTCTAATTTTTGTGCAACAGTGGCCGAACAGTAAAGTCGCTCAACATTGATTGTTCCGTCCAGAGCTCAAAGTTTGGCAAACGGGCTGGTTGCATGGGCGTTTTCTTGATTTTCTCCATGTGTAATGCGTATACGAGCTAGAAAGTCCACCAAGAAGGCAGCCCTTCCCTTAGGCAGTTTCACTAGCCTGTGGAAACTCAATATGAGTGGATAATTGAATCTGAGATTTTTGAAATAATTTTGTCAGAAGTAGCCTTTATTGGTAAAGAAATGAAGGACCGGTTTTAGAAAATAGTGAAAATTGCCCTTGAAACGGTGATAGAGAAGAAAGATTAATTGCTTCGAAGTACGAATGCGCGGTTTATAAGAAAGATAGAAAATTTGCAGAGCATAAAACATTATCAACAGTAAGTTTCCTATTTATTTGACTTCTGTTTTATCGAATTTATTTGATAGAGGGTAGTTCGGTTTGGTTTACTTGATTATGGTAAAATTATTCTTGCCCTTGGAACATTAGCTTGGTGAAGCATTTTGTATGTCGCTAAGGAGTACACTACAGAGGCAGATTTCTACCTCGACGGTAATACGAGAAGTAACCTATTTGTGGAAAGAATCTTTGCAAAAGCACAAAGTCGAGAGGCGCATGATTTGCCCCGTTCGCTCATATATGCAAAAACGTTTAGCAATATAGTTCTAGAGATAATAATAGACTTTAGTTTATTCACAATCATAATATTCCCATTTAAATTTAGTAATTTAGAAAAATTATTCCTAAATAGTTAGTTATCCAGAAAAACATTATGATTCACTGATTTTACGGAAGCCTCATTTTTAGCGACATCTGTGTGGGAAGAGGGAAAGGAGGAAGTAAATTTTAGATTCAAAGGAATGAAAATGAAATATAGCATGAAAGCCAATCTAGTATTCTCAAATGATAATTCATCACGGTTTTGGTATGAAATATGTAAAACCGTGTGCACTTGAACGTAAGTTAAATGTCACGCAGAAAGTAGACGTGTGTCTAACGAAAAAAAAATCTGTAAATAAAAGAACACTTATAAATGTATGAAACCTGTGCCTCTTTGGGAACATAAACTTTTAAAAGGTTGTTGAAGAATTATCTTCGAACCCAGTGAAACTAAGCAGAGATCAGAAGACAAATTAACAAATGATCCAACTTGGCTTACACGAAGCCAACACTTCTGGCTTAACAGAAATACGTAATAAAAAGTAATTTCAATTTGGATAGGTTAGCCTAACAGCTCACAGAATACTTAAACGCGCAGGAAGAGCTCTTGTCTAAAGTAACCGGCGAGAGAAGTTTAAAGGCAAAAAACACATCAACGCGCTAGTGCAAGAGGCGAATAATCACAGCACAATGTGGCCTAGAATAAGCGGACACGCTCTGAAAACTAACTTCCGAAACTCTTGCTTAAATAGCAGTTCATCCTACCTTAATCTGAATAAATTCTCGCTCTCTCATTTGCATTCTGGCATGAAAGGTGTGGGTGGAAAGAAAGTTAATAGGAAAGGCCTCTCAATTTAAAATGAATTATTAGTTAAAAATAAATAGATAAAACCTCACAAATGAAAATAATAATTAGTCAAATAATTAATCAATGTCTAACTAAAACATATAATATTCTTAATATTGACCTATAAATAAAAAAATAAATTATCGCTTTATTTAATTAAAATTTCTGCGCTATTGTAATTTTTTCATGCTTTCGGGTTTCTGTATTTAATTAAAAGGATATGCAGAATTAGAATAAATACTAGTGCACTTTTGAATAGAAAAGTACAGAAACGAATTTTTACTCATATCAGAATTATCATTTATAATAAAACATTATGGATACATCAGCGTACTTTTAACTCTTCATCAAGTGTCAGAGAATATTGATACAGTGAGGAAAAATACTCTATCTTAAATTTCGAAAATTAAACAAGAACATTTTGATTAAGTCTTATGGCAATAAGCTTACTTTCTTGACAGTTTTTTGGTGGGTTTCATGCTCATGATTGAGCAAAGAAGAACTAATAAATAAGTTTTCTTTTTAATCCTGAAAGACAGCAAATTTAGTCCCGTTAATTAATTTTAGCTGCAAGCAAGTGTTTGTTGATGTACCAAGTTAAGTCTTCTCAACATTCAGTGGCATATGCCTCAGATTATTAATTGTTTAATATTTTAATTTAAATGCTGAGAGTGAGAAAATTACTTTTAAATTAATATAATCTTGTTAAATAAAAACACAATCTACCTCAAAAGCGTTATTAGAACACTCTAAACTTCGTCTTCAAAGCATTCAAAAGGCCACATTTTTTACGTTGGCTAAGATAAGAAGACAAAGTATGGGTGACTGTCAGACAAGCAAAAGTTTTGTGAAGAGGAAGTTTAAAATTGACTCAGTGGAAAGTTAATTACAGTCATTTGAACAATGTAAAGTTAATTTAAATAAGCAATCATTTTATTTTAATTCTTTACTGCTCTTAATATTCCTTCATCTGTTTTTGTCAGAATGTAAATTAGATTAGATTTAAGAAGCCAATGTAAGTGATAATTAAGGGATGTGGATTGGAAACTCTAAATTAGCTGTATATTTACACAGGGTGTCCCAAAACGACCGTATAAACTCTGCACAGCTAGATTCCTCGTTAGGAGCGCATAAAAACTGCCCAAAGAAGCGTTCCTATATGATCCACAGTTTACGAGAAAAGTACGAAAAACAAAGTATGACGTCACTGCCGGTGAAATAAAAAAAAACACTTTATTGGACATATCAACAACAGTATTAGCATATCTTTCCAGACGATAATGTGGTCCCAGGTCAATCCGCCCGCAGAAACATCAGGAAAGTTGGTCTCTTAACGTGTGGGCAGGCATACTCGGGGATCGTATCAGAAAAGTATTCAATAGCTCTATGTAGTTGGTGGGATGTAGATAAATTGCTCCGGGAGCAAAGTGCTGCGGGATCAGGAAAATTCTAATCAGGATCACTGCTTCCATTAGTTTGCTAATGCAAGAAAGAAGGCTTATTGGGCTATAAGGCTCAGGTCCTGACGCTGGCTTCTTTGGCTTTAGTAGAGGCGTAATAGTTGTTTTCCATTCCTTCGGAAAGTATTGCTACTTCATGATGACATTGAAGATGTTAGTTAGTTTAAAGATGAGCTTAAGAGAGAACATTTTAACCATCTTATTCGGTCAGGCCTTTTAAATGAGAGCAGATGCTCCCTCTATTCTTGCACAGTTTTCACTCGGCCGCTGAGAAATCTCTAATTCCTTCCATTTATCAAAATTACTGGGAAGCATATACCGTTAAAGTTACATCTAAGGACCGAATACGGTTACGGTTACGGTTACATATAGGGATCAATTACAGTTATTCAATTACAGTACGAATTAGAATTATACAAGGACCGTACCAAAATGTCGCCAAATGATGCCCAAATTTGGCGACTTCTCACGATTTCTCGCGAAATTTGGCAGCTAAAATTAGTCGCCAAAACCATCGCCAGTTTTTCGATATCTCAGCAATGTAGGGAGATTGCCATTTAACTCAATCTTTAATAGACTTGTCCTTGCAATCTTATTTTTCAGACAGAGCTTCGCTCCCTTCAGATTTTCCATGTTACGCTATACAAAAGGTACTATAATTTCCCATATAATTTCACCAAAATTATTTACTCATATACAAAATTTGTAGTAATATATTTGGCTTATTGGCTTTTTATCCTTTGTCAAGAGCAGATTTACTTTAAGTGCTTGTAATTTCTCAACTTTCTTCTGTAAAAGATAGTATTATTAATTAATAGTGCAAATCATAATTTTTAATGCTTTTCAGGTATTCTTATTCGAAATCAACACTTTTAACTTGTTCTGGTAAGAATAAGACTAATTTACTGATGCGTACGATACTAAGTCTTACTACTTATAAACTCAGCCTAAGAGTACATGTATGCATTTTCATAACAATGACCATGCAAACGTAGTACAATGTGCGCCTTTATGATGGAGATGGCGTAATATCCTTAGCGTGGGAATTATAATTCTAACAGTGGCTTATAATTTGAGAGCACCAAAATGCGAGTATTTGAGAAAATACGTTGGCAAAAACTATAAATATATTGCTTTATTAAAATGAGATGAGTTTTATAAAAGAGAGACGCAGAAAAGATTTTATTATTCTTTGTCATTTGCATTAAGATAACGATTTTACCCAAAATGCGTATACTGCATTCTGTTCTAATAAATCTTCAAGCATAGATGAAAGTATATTCTTGATTTTTCGTGTTTTCTGCTCGAAATAATACCTTAGCTCTACACGGTGACCAGTCGCAGTTAGGGATTTGCGCAAGCGGCCTTTAACTACCATAAATGCACATGCATACTATTCGTGTAGTAGTACTGTTAGAGTCGCTTGAATTAACTTACTCGAGTCCAGAAATATTTTTGTCTCGGTGAAATTTTTGCGATGGCCAAACTTATTTACTTGACACCACATGGCGACATGAGCCACACTTTAAGAAGCCGTGCTAATAGCAAATGGTTGCCTGAAAATTAGCATTATCTTTAAATCTTAGAAATTACTTAAATAGATTTTAAAAAAACTGCGTTTATGCGTATTATGTTTAACTGTATTAGAAAAATGCAGACCTTGCGTGTTTATATCATAAGCTTCATTCTGGAGAGTCCGATGTTAGCCACACAAGAAATGTGTTGAGATAAATAATATTTTATGTTATACCGATCAATATACTTCATGTCCTTAAAACACTAGACTTTGCTCCAGCATTTTGGCTTTCTGGTTAATCAGTACATAAGTTAAACTGATTAATAATTCATAGCGTAATTCACCTTTATATAGCTACCGCTTGTGAGAGCAAAGGCGATCTCAGGAAATCAGCCTCCTAGGAGCCTTGCTTGGAACCTGCCCTATAGGATATCATTCAGTTTAAGGTTCATATCCTAATTTCTTAATTTCAGTACCGCCGACAAGTAAAAAATATCCGAAAGGCTTCAGATTTTCACTGTCACCTAGAAAGCTTTGTAAGTTTTTTTAAGCTATCACTGAGCTTGCAATCTAACAGTCTTCTGTTATACTCACTACCGCTAACTGACCATTTGTTTTCAGCTTTATTATTAAGCATCGTTTCGCCCTTACGCCATAAACAATTCAACAGCAAAATCAAAAAACATTTAAATGGAGCATATGCTTAGAATTACTGATGCTGTCTTAGGCATTGGCATATATATTTTTTTCAGTCTTTTCTCAGTTGAACATACCGATGTTTAGTTTTCTTAAAGTTTTACAAAATATGAGATAAAAACAAATTCGAAATTCAAAATTCGGGCTTCTAGGTGTACAAGTTCGGGTGGAAGACTACGCTGAGGTCCTCTGTAATGGTCTCTTTCAAAGATGTTTGGCTCCCGATAGCGTGTTCCTGGTTCTCGCCATCGGTAAGAGTTCCGAATTTTAAATCGAGAATCATTTGTAAAGAGCAGGTGGCCTCATTGTACTGCGATGGTCAAGAGCCCAATTCAACCGCCCTGTGGCACACGATGGGGACAAAGGAACACAAAACCACAGGTCATCGGGCGTACTCTACCTTCATGCAAGCAAGCGACATAATTTGGCGTTATTCCCTTTTATGGGCCGTTCTGGCAGCGGCATAGAGATACGATGCCAGGTGTCGTGCTGTTAGTGATCTACGATATCTTGCATAATCCAAAGGAAAGTGATTGTTTGGCTCAGTAATAATTCTCCGACGTCCAGACCCACGTCTCTGCAGGGGTTTTGATCCCTTTGATAAGGATTACCCAGCCCATTGATGACACTACGATGATCTTTCACCAGCTTGGAACATCTCGACAACCCTTCAATGCATTTCTTCGTGAAAATGGTGTCCGGCTCTTGCGTTCCGTTTCAGCTATTTCAGATTACACGAAACTATCTCTGCTTTCCAATTGACGTATAGGTTCGGCATGATCCTTTTTAAAGCGTTGTGGTGTGACTGCGGGATTGCGTTTCATATTAATTTTGGTCTCTATTTGCAGTCGGTTGTGCAATCTCTACCTCATGTAAACTTTATATTTTAATTCCCCTTTTTACATTCGTACCTTTCTTTTAGCTTTTGTTGCTTATGTTTTGAGCCCCAATGTATTTTGGCATCGAAAACAGTGTAGTAGCAATGCAGATTAAATATACAAATGCTACCTCTTTCGCACAAACTTTGGTAAACTTAGAAGTATCCTGATTGGTTTTGTTTAAATGTGTTCAAGTAATCGGTACAACTGGTAGATGCAATTTGAAGGGGCTTATAGCATATATATTTAAATTATTTTAGTTCACGGGTTTGGATATATGATGGAAATATGAGAGGATAAAAGGAACTCAGGGAAAAGAATAAAAAAGTGAAAATATTTGGACTGTACGGAAGAAGTTGAATAAAATATAAGTGTCTGAAGAATACAAAAGAAAATAGATTTCTCTGCAAGGTAACGGGTGAGAAACTCTGAAATCTATCAAATAAGAGGAAAAAATTAAGAAGAAGAGGAAAAAGTATATGTATTGGGAACGAGTACATAGTGCATACAAAATTAATAATAGTATTAAAAGATAAAACAATTTTAATAATAGTAGTAAAAATTATGAATATGATGGTGATAAATAAAGATAAAATAAGTAACACACAAATCACATTAATGAGATCTGTGACATTAAATGCATATTTCAGAGTAACTATGAATGTTGTGTGGGCCTGACAGCTATATTCTTAGCAAGTTTGTGGCATCATGGCTTAGTGGAATAGAGAATTTCCGTTCTTTTACTCGAAGTGTCGAATATTTTTAACATCCCAAAATTTATCATACATCGATTTGGATTTCTTAAAATGAAAATCTTTTTCTAACAGAAGAAATTCTTGCCTCCAATTTTCTCTGTCAAAATTTTGATATAACTTGCAAGGAATTATCACATTCTCTTCTGCGTCCTTTCATGGTGGGAGTAGTTAGCACGTCCACGTGGTAGGAAGATTCGTGATTCGAATTCTGGGAAGAATATCGTTATTCTCACGTTTCACGTTCTGAATAAAACTAATGATTTTACATTTAGCCTACGTGGGTCAGAACTTTACATTACTTGGGCCTGAAAAAAAAACGTGGTGAACAACTCGATTTGAGAGACTAGGTCTTGTGCCTCTTTTCAGTTGCTCTTTGATGGGGAAAGAATGTGAGAACATATTGCATGTCTTAGCATATCGCAATGTGTTCTCGATGTTCAGCACGTTGTGCTAGCAACTGGAAGATTCATGCTTCAAACTCCGGCTATAACACAACTGACTTTTCCAGTTCTCTGCATCAGATAAATTTCTACAAGCTTCGTCAGAAAACCTCTGAGATTTACTGGAATCCATTCTAATCCTCCACGAGTAAGCATGTGAATATATTCAGGAACTCTTACTTAAAGGGAAAATTCCGAAAAGAAAGTTCGTACAGTTACGTCATGAAGAATAATTATGCAAGAGAAATGTGAAATATTGTCAGCTCTTTCAGAAACAAATACCGCAATAAAAGTCTATTCGAGACAGCTTTCTCATTAAAATGCTATTCATTATTTATTTACTAATTCACAAAGCGGAATTTCTCCTTAGAAAATTTCCATTTCACAGTATCTGCGTTGTGAATGAATAAGGGCTTCATATTGTAACATCTCTGAAAATTTCGCTGCATACTTCTGAAAATACATGCTTTAAATTTTAAAATTATGAGAATGCAAGTCTTAAACTCGCATTTAAAAACATATTTGACTCCCTTACGCCAATCGGTACCCATTTTTTGTGAAAATTATTCATTTCGAAGCTAATTCCTTTTCTCTTTATTACCTGCTGCTGGCTTTAACAAGAAGAATAAATATCCCTTCGTAGGAGAATTATTTTACTGTTGTTGCTGTTATGACTGTTCTCGCTTGTCTGATATCACACCAAGCCCACAAAATTCATTGTGGCAAGGAGGCAAGATTGCTCCTGTCGTTGGCAAAAGCCTCGGGCAGCATTCAGATGACAGTACGACTTTTCTCGGTAGCGCCTCTAGTATTGAATGAGAGCAGTCCGGGGTAAGCGAGTCCGAGGGTCTCCCACTACTCTTCTCTTACTACAAACTTCTGGAGAAGACTTTCGGATCGCCGAATATTTAGAGTGCCTTCATGGCGCACAGATACTACTCTTTTGCAAGGATCCATGCTTTTTCCGGGATTCGAAACCGGGTCCTTCGGTACAGCAGCCAGAGTCGCTAACGATTATTCCGGCTAATTCATTTTCTTTTTATTACTTCTCCTGGCTTTAACAAGCAAAACAAATGTCCTTTTGCATGATCATAAAATGAGAATGTAAAATGCAATTTAGATGAATCTCGTTTAATGAATCCTTATTGCAAAGCTGACTATAGGAAAGCCAAAAGTTGGATTTCATCATTCTAAGGACTGCTTCTAGCCATTTAGAACATTTAAAAAGCAATGAAAAATTTTTGGTTCATGAAAATTGGTACTCAAATGTGGGATCACAGGAAATAAGTCTAACATAGTTAGACCACCTACGTGTTTATTGGTCCTTAGAAGAACGAAGTGTAGGCTAAAACCAAAGCTAAAAAGATTAAAATTAATTATTGATTGTGAACCTTTTTTAACTTAAAATGATCCTATTGGTTATATATAAACCTCTATTTTTATTACAAAAAAGATTTACCTTAAAAGTAGCACGGCAGTCGATTAATTGCTTGATTGGTTATGGCAAAACAAAAGAAGGCAAAACTATAGCAAAGAAAAAAAGGTCTAATGGAGGGAAGTTTCATGGAAGGCTTTCTCTGGGAAACTCTTTGCTACACTTAGAAATAACATTAAAACAGTAGCACTTTCAGCCATTAGAACCATAAACTTCACAATTACTAGTTTTACTTGGTTTCAGGCATCTGACGACTGGTGGGCATGAAGAACGTATAACATAATGTTAGCAATATATAAATTTATCTTTATGTTGGAAATTAGCAGGTAAAAGGCTTTTGGATATTTCATCCTGTTAACCGAAAATTAACAACTGGCCGGTAATCTCGCGCAATAAAAAACAAAAAAAATTCCTGAAAAATTGAAATTTGTTTTTGTAGAAATAGCTTTTAATGAAAAAAACTTCGAACTATTGGTTGTACTGTGGAAACATGTTCATAATTTCACATCTGTGATGCGCATTACATTAAAAGAAGTTAGAGGAAAGGACTCCGTACAATGTATTCCTTGAGCCTCTGGTTTGCAAATGGTTTTCTGCCAAAGAGAGAAAACTAATAATGCTTCATCGTGGAACAGAATACTTGCAACAGTAATAAATGCATTTTAACATCAGCAAAGAAAAGTGCATCAGCTGCTATTTTTAGAGCAAAACTGCTTCGAATATTCGTTGTTACAACGTTTATGAAAATGATGTAAAAAACGAAGTACAAATAAAGCTCTATTTTATTTCACTCATCCCTTAATATGTATAAGTTTACCAATATGATTACAAACTTAATTACGTATTAAATTTAATAAGAAATGTCTGAGTTAAAAGCGTAGTCTACTAAATTTATTAAATATATATGGCGGAAAAAATTCTTCGCCTTTTTATATCGGTACATTTCTGAAAATTTTCGGTTTTTCATTTGTTAGTGACAGATGTACTAGTCTTCTTCATGTTCATTATTCAGACGTTTATTATTTAGTAATAAGTATTTCGTTTAATCATAAGATCTGAAAGTCTTTTTTAGACATTCTCAGGCTGATAAAAAATAATACACGTAATGTTTCCTTTCCTAAAATTCTAGCTTTGACATAACTGATTATCAACATTGAAAACAGTTTTCTAATAATGTTTTTAAGAAATACCTGTTTTTTAAATTGGCATAACGCTTTAGACCAATTAAAAGGAAATATTAAGAAAAAATAAGTAAATTATAGACAAATTTTGATAAAATGTGATTATTATATGAAATATTAAGACACATTTTATATAAAATATCTAAATCTTGAGATTTATTTATTTTTGTAGTTTCTATTCAAATCATTTGAAAGTCATTCGTTACATATAATATAAAAGTGTAAAGCCTAAAAAATTAGTGCATAGTATATTATAGATAGAACTTTCTTGGAGAAAATATAATTAATCTAAGGAATACATAGGAATACTTAATTATGTTATATACTTATATAAATTAAGTACACTCATATTGAAGATAAAACTTTATAGATTGAGGAAATAGCAAGATAAAGCTGCATGAAGAAATGGTTTAATGCTTAAAGATAGCTAGATAGCTGGAAATGATAACACTGCTTATACAACTGCAACATTCATAAGACAATGGAACTTACCTGAAAACGATGCAATTTACCTCATCATCAACAAGTTATATCACAGCAAGTTGGAGAACGAGATCATTCACGATGTTTGGCTCGTTTTACATTTATTGTAGAGGATATCGCGAGCAGCATTTGGTTGACTACTTGCGCGCCACTCTCTATTCTTCACGTTACCATGGCAATATCGTTTCCTGACACCCCGTTTCACTCTTCACATTTCTAAGGGACCCAGTCTCTTTTTATTACATTAGCTGCTAACAATTTGCAGAATTCTGCAGTTAAGAAAACAAGAAAAAGTAATTTAAAAGAATCGCTAGCAATATAATTGACTGTGAATCTACTTGATTTCGAGAGGAAATTATTTCATTTGGTATTTCAAATAAGATTTCAACTGAGTGTTGTTTTTGGGGCTTGTTTAGTCTAGAGTGTGCTTTTGTTAAATTGAATTTCATTGTTGAGTGCCACATTTATTCATGGAAAGTGAAAATTCAGAGAAACTGTTTTCAGAAAAAATCAAATTGATCAATTCAGAAGGTTAAGTTTCTTTAAAGCGCCTTTTTTTTTAACATAAGCTCAATTACCTTAAACTGATGAATTTGATTTTAACTCTTAAATCTGACCGGCTCTTACATTTTGTTTTCACTCTGTAAGGATTTTAAGTTTTACTAACGTTTATTTTATTTTAAACCTTTACTATCTTCTTTTATTTTCGATTTCCGGCCAGAATAAGCGCGAATAGATTTAGTGTATGCAAATGAAGTTGCAAACTGTAGAAGTATTTAAGACATGGCTTTTAGCCAAGTAAAAGTAGAGAAAGAGAGATTTCTAGCGGCTTTTACCACGCGTGTGATTTTTGTTGTTTGTCTTTAAGGCCAGAATTTAGTTCTTGCTGATATTTGAAGACGTATGGTAGTCTTTGCATTCTGCTCACTACATACGTAGTAGTAAAGGGCCAATTTTCGCGTTACTATTCTCCGTAAAGCATCTTAGTTCTTATTAAGTTAGTATATTTTCTTATTTTCTACTTTTTAGACTAAATGTATCCCGAAGTGCGGGAGCGCCTGTACGCTGTGATAAATAAAGGGTAAAGTTAACCTCATCTTATTTGTGTTGTCTGTTTCACGCACACATGAAAATAGCTTTATATAATATTAGGGAAAAAATGAACTATTACGGAAAAAATAAAGCTCTCCGTTCTTATTCTGGATTCCAATTATGTTTGCAAAATCAACCAGAATGAACAGTAGTTCTCACAACTCTTACATACTAATGAGGCATATCCTGCTTTACTGCTAAAACAATAAACTTGTCACTAAGAATACCTACACCGTCACTCTTTTTCCATCAAGCTTAATTTAATCTTAATTTAATCAAGAATAGTTAATCAAGTAAGTTTACAACATTAAACTTATAATACAATTTCTGCCCATCTGCCAGGTCATGCTGTAAGTTTATACATCCACTGCATGCAAGTGGATCGTTGTTCTATTTAGTAAAATGTGATTTCACGACAGATTTCAAGTATAAAGTATATTTTTTTTAACACATAAAAATTTCCAAATAGTTTTTTTAACTTATATACTTCTGTATAAAAACGACAAACTGAGCCATGTTTTAGCAATAAATTGTCTAGCTAAAAAAATAAGAGGTTTTTTTTTGGGGGGGGGCGGAGATGCAGTTTTCTTTTTGGGATCCTTTTTTTTGTCATTCTTCTTTAAAATATAAGGACCTGTAAACACAACTAAAATATTTGCTTAATTAATTTTTTAAAAACTCTCAAACAGTTAATTGTTACTTACGTATTACCGCGACCATCTCAATAGAAGTCGCCAATGTTTCAGAATATGCCAAACTCTGTTAACCACGCACATAACAATTATTCGCAATAACATGCTTATGACAAACATTCAGTTTCCAACATAGCCATTTTCGTATGACGTTCTTTTTGCTGTATAGCAAGTTCCAACGGCTTTTATGCAGAAAGTTTGATTACTTTTTGTTTTAAACACAGTTCTAAAATTAGGCCTTGCGGTGTTTTCCTATAATAATAGGCGAAACAGAGATAAAATTTCTGCGGCAATACAGCATTTTGCGGCAAAATCGCTAAAGCAATAATGGTTGGAATATTTTCTAAAAGCGATTACTACAAAATTTCCACAACAGAAACAGAAACTTGCTTGTAACTAATTTACCTGTTTTTTGGGATAAATATACGGTTGAAACATAAGATATGCATTTATGTAAAATAGAGTTTTCTTTTACAATAAAAGCAGTTTTTCTTTTTTCTCCGCAAAATTCGTCAAACTGCGTCAAGCTGGATGCGATAATATATAAGTATCGCTTAGTATGTGACATTTATGATTAACAGTCAGTAGCAGAATAATTTTTGCTATTGCTAGTTAATTTAAGCACAACTCAGATTTAAATTTTGCTAATAGCTAGATTTACGTTAATTTCGATTCTGTTTGATTTTCACGGCCCCTTTACAGTCTTTCCACGTTTTGAGTGTGAGCACCCGTTGTTGGATCAACAAAATTAAACTTGTGAATAACAGTTAAATGGCTGTAACCATCCTTTTCAAGCTTGTCTGTTTTATAGGGTCGCCAAAAAACTGACTGTATTTTCGATCCTCCCGTTAACTGGGCAGTAATTGTTGAATCAGTGTGCTTACTTCGCTTCCCAGTCTGGAATTTGAACAAGAAAGCACTAGCCACTTTCACAGCGTAACCCGCAGAAAATCCACGACTGTAGAAGTACCCTTGTCAGCGTTGCTTTTTTGCCGCACGAAATTACTCTCGTTAATTTCGAATATTTTCCCAGAGCCATCTTTTCACACTTGAGGTTGTTGAAGTAAATCTAGCAAACAAACCTCTGGCATAAAATTGTTTCAGTCAGTCGTGCTAATTTGACAGATGTTGAGCTGTTTATCGCACCACTTAACACGTTCGATTCCGTGCAACATTTTCAGAAACGGTTCCACCACGCCAACAAATTTTAATTAATTAATTCTAAAATAAAAACACAAAACATGTATTTATCTGAAAGACATTTAGATAATTTTTAATTGCTTTATTAATTATATGAGTTTTATCGTAGTCGTTTGTGCGATAAAATGTTTTATAATAACGTCAACTTAGAGTATATTCGTGGTTAGCGATTGCTTATAATAAAGATTGATTATTTTTACAACAATTATTGTAATAAAGATTAGTATAAATTGCTTGAATTTTTTTACAGTTCGTATGTTATTTATTTTATTTACATTATACTTATATTAATTATAATAAATCTTTTGAATTGCTCCAAATTGTTGCGTTTTTTCTAATCTTCAAAGCCAGATACCTTCAAAAGACATGAAAACACTACGAGTTTGATCGTATGCGACGTAGGCAAAACAAAAATGTTCTACAAAATAACTCGTAGCTGTCTCCTAAACACAAATTTTGACCTGCGAGATAACTCGTGGTTGGCAGCGAACGTGTTCAGCGACGTTAGTTCCTCTGCCCAATAGTAGACGAAATGCAGGGATGTTAGGAATGGTATTCTAGAAGCAGTTATTGGATCGAATGCTTTTTTTTATTGTAAGTTAGACGTTGCACTTCTACATACTTTCATTTCATGATCCATTTACGCATATTCTATTGCTATGTAATAATATTTGTCTGGAAAAATGATATGGTATCTTCCTCATTCCTTGGTAAATTAAAAACTGTTAAAATGTTTTTACAATATTAAATTGTAAAAAAGACTATTACGATATCACGCGGAATAGAAGATATCAAATAGAAGTCGAAAGCGAAAGTACCGGTTTTTAATATAATTTTGGTTGTTTATCCCCGTGGCCGTGAAAATCAAATAGTACTTAATTGCTTTCCTATACGGCTTAGCTCATCACGTTATTTGCAAAGAGCAAATATATTTAGGCAAACTGTACGACAAGTAGCGAAGGTTAAAAGTAGGATACTGTCTTAACCAGCAGCTCATTGGAATTCTCTCCGTTGCCTTATCATCCTTGCCAAAAAGGAAGCTACTTGCAGAGCATAAATTTAGAGGGGCAAAGTTTAGCCGAGTTCGGTGAGTATTAGAAAATTAGTTTATTTTACTGCCGATCCAAAAGATGCTGTAATTCTGAATATGTTTCGGAATTAAAATCACGCATAACAACAATTAGTAGCCAGTTGTTCACTGTTTTTTGTTATTACGTTTAGTCCTATTACAACAAATTACTGCCAAAACAATCCCCATGTGTTAAATACATCTGAGATAACCAGGATATTAAACTACATTTTTGAAAATTTATTTTTTATCTTGTGTGTTTTTAGTTAAGTTTTAACAGAGAGATAATTCACCAATGATTACAGATAAATTTTTAAGGTCAGCCGCTAAGTTTGACAACGAGAAGTTCTTAGTTAAATAGAAGTTGCGAATATAACTCTTCTGTATTGCACATAACATTTTTCTTCGAGCCACAGGCAGTTAAAGGAAATAACTACAATGAATAACACTATAGTTACAAAATAGTGAATGTATAAGGAAAATTCTAAAGTACGTGCTGTAAAACTTTGAATACAGTCATATTAAGTGCCATACATTGGGTGTAGATTAAAATCCCGGAGAAGTGATGGTTACTTGTAGATGCATGCTGTCTGAGTCATTTGGGGCTCTTTCAAAACCGTCTAGGTGAAAGTTATCTTGATATATCCTATTTCCAGCAGCCCTCACGGCGGTTAGCACTTAGGAGGGTGACCACCACGAGACTACCGACAGCCACTCATTTAACTTCTCCTTGATCCCCGATTCATTACTCCATTTACATATTACGCAATTCTTCTCTTGCACTATCTTTCACAGGCCAGGGCTTGACAAAAATTTATTCTCTTGCATTTCACCCATAAGCGTTACAATACTTTTTCCAAGCGTTGTTTCCCTTAACCAGGGTATTTCAGATGCTTGTAAGAGCTGCGGTAATATTCGCCTTGACACCAGCATACCAGCAACTATCAGACTATCAAAGTTATCTTGATAATTAGGTAATAACAGAAGAGATGGTACGAGGCTTTTGATTTCCAGCTTGGTCGAAATTGGGGTAGAGTTGGACAAAGTTTTACTACCATGTGTAAGGTGCTCAGGATCTTGGTCACTGAAAGACGCTTTCTTTCTCTTAGCCATGATGAATTCATGGATCCGATTTAGACTAAGATTCAGATTAGGAAGATAAGTAGTCATTAACGGGTCATTTCCTATTCAAACTACAAATTCTCAACTGAAAGCGAAATTCTGGAATAAACTGAAGGATTAAAATTTACTGAACTATTGAAAACTGTCTGAAGTTTTCCATCTGGTTTCCAAATCGAATGCAAATATTGTTCAATTTTCTCAAAAACTTTCTCTCTCAGAGGATTATTTTAAACGATGATATTAAATGATAATAAGCCATTAATACTCCTTAAATACAGTTTACTGAAATTCTCAGTTAAAATTCTAAAAGCATCTCTAAAACAAATAATTCAATTAAGTACATTGTTAGTAAGAATATCAAACTGAAAAATGCTAAACTGCTCGCTGCTAAGTAAGTCCAAACTAAATTAATAAATCGTAGCTCCTAGGTAACGTGCGATAGAATTAAATCTTCAACTTGATGAAACAAATTAGAGTTGATTAAATTTCAATAGAGAAAATGAGTAATTTTAGTCGCTTGAATAATTATGATGTTCGGATGAACGAATAATAAGCTTCAAAACTGCAATCTCTTCATTTGCAATTGGTTTGAGGGAAAACAAGCTGTATTGTAGAAGTTTACATCTCCGAATTTTATTACAAACAGCCAAATCAGTCCTAAAAGAAGAGAAAATGCAACTTGAAAACCAATTAATAACTATTGGTAAAAGTAATTATTATTATAAAATCTCAACAACATTTATAAAGGGAAATTAAATCCACATTTTTCATCATTTTCGAAATATTAATATTTTATAAGTTTTTATCTTATTTAAACCTCACTTCTTTAATTTATAATTCACTATATAGGCTAACAGGATGATTACAACACTGTCATTAATACTTGTAGTTCTCATATGATTAACGCAGGTGTAAGACAGATGTAAAACAATGTTACAAATGCATTAGGACTATCCAGCTTGCCTTTCATGATGGCACTTATGATGTTTTCACTCAAAGACGTTCGTTAAATGTAAGCCAAAATTTAAATTAATTTATTGTTTGATCTTTTCATTCTTGGCTAAACTTTTAAATTTGACCATACCTGTCGTATACTATTTGAAAACTTTACATTTCATGGCAATAAATATACATTATCATTACTAATGGAATTTCACTAGGTTTTAAATTTTTATTTAGAGACACACTTTGAAATCTTTTGAAAATACAGTTTAAAATATTCAACAACATAAATTCAATTCACTCAGTTTCAACTTTGCTATGAGATTGCACATCAAAATGTTGCATAAGAATTCAGCACCAACAGTTTCTGCAAAGCTCCGAATACAGTAGAGCTGACGAATTTTAAATATTATCCCCACGTGTTAAATACGTTGCAGATAAAACAAGATATTAAATTACATTTTTGGAAATTTATTTGAAAACATGTATTTGAATATACTTGTTGATATTTAAAAGAGATCAAAGAAAAAATATTTTTACGTAAAATTTACCTAATCATCCAGAAGAAATACAAATGATTCAATTAAAATTTCAGACATTAAGAAAATGTACCTATCCCGAGAAGAAGAAGATGAGAAGTAATAAGTCATGCAGGAAAGAGAGATAAGGAAAAATTTATAATCTCATGCATTTTGGTTTAGCGTTAGATGTTTATCGAATTGAAATTTATGCCTAAAATAGAATGCCGTGCATTTTACTGCCAACTACTGGATTCAGGACATCGCGCATTATGGCTCATACAGGAGCTAAGCAGTCCTTTCCTTTGACTATCCGATGGATGAGGCAATGAATGCTTATGGTTCTTACGACAACAGAAGGATGACGCAACAAAGATTAGGAGAATTATTTGGTATCAGACGTGAGTGTATAAGATTTAACGTCTTTAACTACTACAAAATGTGACTTAACCTTGTGATAGACTTAATGCGACTTATCTTTATGTCTAAAGTCCAGAAACCTGAAAAGTGTGTAAAAGACCATTTTAAAATAACGTAGGTGAACAGAAGGCACACCTGATGATTACAAATCCTCCAGCACTTATGGCGAAAACTCAAAGTAGAATCTCGGACGTAAAACTAAATTTAAATAGTTAATATCCAAATGCTAGACAGAGAATTTAATCTTGAAATTAGCTGGAATTTTACCGACGTGACTATAAACTATCGGCAAGTAGTATCACCAAAGACAGAAACTCTTATCTAGAATAGCAAATCTAGTAGCGGGGTCTTCAAACAGCAGAGCACACTTCTGACTTAACAATCTCAGATCCTTTCTTAAATAAACACGAGCTAATTAGCCTTCTGGCGGGAAACCAGAAAGACAGAGAAGAGGGTGTCAAGGTTCCAGACGTAAAAATAGCTGTTAGGTAAATTAAATACACCTTTAAAGATTACTGGAAGATCATACGGATTAGTGTATACGAAGAATCGCTTTACCCAACAGGATGATCACAATTATGTAGATTAGAGCTGAGATAGATGTAGATTAGAGCTGAGATAGATGTAAGAATGAGTGTCAGATCGGTCTAGCGCTTCCATCTAGAAGGAAGAGTAAGGTCATGTGTTGAATGAATTAGATTATTACTATCACATAATCATTGACATCAGACTGGTCTGCAAGTGCGTTTTATATTCAGAAGGAGAACGAAAAATGCTCAAAAGAATTCCGTGAAAGTCTGTTCTTACTTGACGTTCATTCATGCGCCAGGCAAAGCAAGGTAAAAGTCAGTTTTCATCATGTCACACAAGGCTAACAGGTTTTCTTGCATAAGATACCTAATTATAACTTGTGTCTAACTGTGTTTGTTAAGACAAATTTTAAGTTTGTTCCAGGCAAGTAGCATGGATATCATTACAGTCATTAAAATCATTTTTTGCAACAACTAGAAAATATGTTATAAGCAAGATGATGATCTTCAGCCGGCCATTTTTCTAGCCCGTGAGTGGATCTAAATCTGTCTGCAAATTTTCTAAAAGAGACTGAAAAAAAACTCTATACGCAACTTGGCGCTTTGCTGAAACAAGTTTTAAAATTCAGAAATATGAGCCCGGGATCAAATTAAAAAATCATGGGCTTTGACATAATATTTACAAGACAATAGTCGAAAATAT
This sequence comes from Stegodyphus mimosarum, assembly GCA_000611955.2. NCBI lineage: Eukaryota > Metazoa > Arthropoda > Arachnida > Araneae > Eresidae > Stegodyphus > Stegodyphus mimosarum. The sequence continues at coordinate 56,665 of KK120613.1, forward strand.
GTCAGTGAAAGTAAAGGTATGCAGATGTCTAAGCAAAGGATGGTTATACACATTACTATGTTGTTCTAAGATAATGTGCTAAATTCTAAATATTGAACAATAACGGTCTCGGGATACATCTTGAACTTCGAATTATTTCCTTCGTAAAATCTTGTGATTCTCTTATATTAATTTAAAATTAGTTGTTCTAGATATTCATGTTCTTTCAGTATTTTTGCATAGTGTATTATCAAAGTACTATATTTATAACGTATTAAATATACGATTAATTGGAAGCATTAGAAAAGAATTCCAATCTTATTGCCAAAAGAGCTGCTTAAATGGCTAAACTTTTTTTAATGAAGATTTTAAATTCAATGGTTCACGAACGTCATTTGAATTCACTTTAAAGAAATTAGGAGCTCGCTTCATTACAAAGCTCCCTAATTAAGTTTTCCTTAGACAACTTTCTAAACTCTTTCTAAAAATTCACCGATTAATCAGAACATTACAGTTTGTAATTCGTTTCAAACATGACGAAATACCGAACTTCCTTTTCAAGATTTAATTACTAATATAAGCTACATATTCCCCTCTCTCCATAAGCAGATCAAAACTATTTACATATGCAAATCTAATTTTTTTGTAAGTTTCTGTCCTTAACCTCTGCATTTTCGAATAATATGATCATAAAGGATTGTTTCGTCATCTTCTGTTACAAAGAGGGATTATTAAACCATAGTAAATCAACAATCAGTTGTCAAATATATCAAATGTAAATTCAAATCTATATATTAGTCTAACTGAGCCCTCAAAGTTTAAATGTTAAATAACATAAAAAAAAACTCAAAAATTTAATCGGCATCAGCAAACAAAGTCAAATCGTAATAACCTGTAAGTTAACAATCCACTCAAAGTTACTTCATTTCGAGAACGTTTTTCTTTTTTCTGCCCTTTCTTCCTTTTATTAAGGTTTTGCTTTTCTTATAAATTTTACGATTGTAAGGAAAAGAATTTTGTTATTTACAGCTGTAGAATTTATTACACGACGTAGTAATTCTCTCAGAATCTGAGACGGAGAGAAATGTGCAAGTGGTTCAGGAAATGTTAACTCAAAAGTCCTCAGAAATAAGAAGGACAGATACCTCGCAAAGGTGTTTTTGCTTTGCTCTTTTTCGAAACTATTCTGAAAGAAAATTTGAAGTTTCGCCCATCAAAACTATATTGCAGCCAGGAAGTATCGACGGAAACAATTATCATCGATTGGGAGGGTATAAAGAAATGATGCTGACCTGATGCGAAACCTAGCACGGTCTTTTTGGCAGTTTACACTGAACAGATGAAACCGTGTTTCTACGTTGTGAAACGGCAAAATCAGCAGCAAGGAATAATCCAAATTCTTGCAAATGTAACGTTGGAGTATTTTCCGAAGTTTGTTACAATACTTTTAATTGCTTACGATAACTAGTAGGTAACAAAGGTGCTTATGTGGATTTTGTTTCATTAATACTGATTAGGGATTTAAAATCTTATAAGCAGTTTTAAATAGGGAATTAATTCATGTCCACTGTCATATACATGCTCGATTTAAAAAAGCTCCTGAACTAGCCCTAGGTAATCCACCCCGATCAGAAAAGAAAGGGGAATCTGGCAATATGATGGGGGGGGAGGGAGAAGTATGGCGATGGAGAGAGTGTGGCATGAACGTGGTGATGATGCGAGAATCTTTTTTGAACTGAAATGGAGTCGAGATATTCACAGCTTTCTCTTGAGTGTGTTGTAGAAACAGAAACATTGATATGATGTTAAAATAGTGAAAATGTTTCGTATGACTCTGAAAAATTTATTAGATTGTGTAAAAAAATGTAATTTTTTTTATTACTTGGAATGAGTCTGCAGTTTATTTTTCACGGCGAGAATATATATCAAATGTGGATGTGAGGAACTCACAGGTCTCATAGATGTGAAGAGATGATAAAAACATCACATCCACCTTATAGGAATTACCTAAGGTGTACTGAGGTTTCTGTTAATTTGTTTTAAATGTATATTGATTTTGATGATTAAATTAAATCGGCATTTTAAACAGAGAGAACTTTCAGCCATGACAGATTTTAATGCTTGACGCAGATATCAAAACTGCTACCTCTAAAATCTGTTCATTTAATTTACACATTCCCATTTAATTTATTATATTTTAATTTCATGCTTGTAGAGATCTCGAGAACCTGATGAAACAGACGTAGGATCGAATCTCAAGGTTATCACCTTCAAGGGCATGCACAAGTCGGGCGCTGCTGCACTTCTCATTGGTGCTAATCTGGCGACACGAGCAACAACTGCACTACCTGAAGCTACCGAGATCCGTCACACCACTGGACGCCACGTGTCTTTCTCATTCTTTATTGAAGCAGTGGTTTACCCTTCGACCGGCTCTGATGCCCAATTTTAATTTTTGTTTTGACAATAGGAAGAACTTATTACGATCTGTGACCTATTCTTTCTCTTGTAAAAGTTATAACTTTCAAATAATAATAAATTTTCAAATAAATAATATATTATTTACCGTTTCGTGAAAGTTATTGTTATTCTGTTATAAGAGTTATTATGACTGTAATATTGACACAAATTTATGATATAACATAAATAACATGAATGTGCCTGAATTCAGTATTTACTTTAATCGAATATTTATTACGAGCACTAAACGCGCGATTTGTCCCATTTAACTACTAGACTGGCCAAGAATACAAAGTGAGTCAATTAGCAATGACTGCATCTTTCTTGTAACCATTTAACTTTCATCATCGCCACTGTCATCTAACACAGATTCAAAATTTTTATCCCGTACAGATACTTGATATTCAATAATATATTAAAAATGGCAGACGTGTATTTTTTGTATTCTCTAATAACAGTGTTTTCTGTGTTTTTCTGAACTCCCAAAGTTTCCATATTTGATAGGATCAGGTTACTCATAACCATTCTAAATCCACAAAACATTCAAAAGTAATATATTTTCCCAAATTAATACCACACATGTAACCTTTAATTAAAAGAATCATCTAATAATTTACCGTGTTATATATTACTCTTTATAATGAATTCTTTGCTTTAATCTCGAAGAGTTTTAGATGATTGCTAGCACTTTTTAATTTACGTAAGTATTTCTATTAAGAATACTCTAAAATATAATGACCGATTCATTCAAAAGAAAAAAAATAACCTTTATTTCTTTTAATAAAAGTATGTCTTTTAAGCTAAACCTGCCTAAGACGGTTTACTTTTTTTTTTGCCAGTCGCTGTTAAATAGTAAAAGACGAACAGAAGACTTAAAATTACGCTAAACGATAATTCTAATTTTAGTTTTTCTAGTTAAGTAAATTTCTTTAATTTTAATTGAATTAGAGGATTTTGGGATTAGAAGTAAATAATTCATTTTAAATTCCGAAATTAGTTTATAATTGAAATAATGAACAGTAACGGAAATACTAACTGATACTAAATCCTGTTATGAACAAATTCAAGTCCTCCTTGGAGCATATATTATTGGTAAGCTTCTGGCCGGTGGAAGAATAGCCTCAAGTTTAGTAGTCGAAACTCATCTCTGATGGGCATCAATGGGTGAAGTCCCACAAGTTGATACTCAAAAGCAAACTTTGCAATGTCTGTAACATCACTGTTTGCAAAGGAAATGAAAACTGCTAATCTGTGGGGAATAAATATCGTTGGAATAAAAAATTTCATGATATCAAACCTGGAGATAGACCTAAAAACTAAAGAATTAGAAACAGGGAAATTTAATCGAGATAATCGTTGCCAAGTTTGCTTGCCATGCGCTGACGAAAATCCTCCTTTTCCCGATGACTTTAGTCTTGCCCAGAAAAGATTTGAAGTGATAACTATAAAACTCTTGCCTAAAAGTTGTATGATAAATGATCATTATATGTATATAACAAATATCAATATATATTTCTTTCAATATATGTTTTTCTGGGAAGGCTTGTTGAAGGAATTGTTGAGAAGCTCCTCCAAATGAAATCATTTTTTGCTGGAACTAGCTACCTCATCAACTTATCATAAAAGAAACCAGCAGTTCAATTCCCATGCGACCAGTATTTGATGCGTCACCAGAATTACAAAACTACCCTTCCTTGAATCAGTGTCTTCAGTGTGCGCCAAGTTTTACCAATCTAATCCCATTTTATTGCGCTGCCCAACCGGTATAGTGGTTAGCGTCACTGACTGCCGTGCTGAAGGGTCGGAGTTGGAAACCCGGAGAAGACATGGATGTTTGTAAGTGTATAGTGTTGGAGCGGCATGACGGCACTCTAAATATACAGCGAGCCGAAAGTCCTCTCATGTGGTTTGGTGAAAGGGGAAAGGGGTGAGAGAATCCATCAAAATTAGGGGCGGAACTGAACAAAATCGCACTATTTTCAAGGCTGTTGCCAACGACAGTCGTAAACTTGCGCCCCTTGCCACGAAGTATTTTGTGGGCTTGGACTGATGTTACGGTCAGACAAGTGAGCATAAGTAACGACAATAACAACAACCATTTTACTGCGACTTGGAGAAAAGAAGCACATTTTAGAAAAGCCTTTTTGCAAATAACTGTTTGCTAAGAGGACAGAGACTTCTTGTGTTTTCATTACTGGGAGAATTTAGAGAAAACTTCAAATTTTTCGGTGTACAAGTATTGTTTCTGGAGTTAAGGCAGCCCGTTCCGTTTTGCCTCTCTTATAGAATATTATATTGAAACTAGTCAGCATTTTATGTCTTATTTTAAGAAAACCCTCCAATAACGTTTCTATGTTACCAATGTCGTAGCTAGTATTAACTGATTTTAAAGATTTTATCACCAAATCTAGTCTACTGATGTCAAAAATACAATGATCTAAGAAAATAGGAATATACAGCAGGAAACAAAACTGAACGTGGTTGCTTTACCCTAAGATAATGCTACAAAAGGCTTGAAATATGGGTGTTAAATGGGCTACATGGGTGTTAAATGGCAGAGAGAAGTCACTGGTAATTTGAGGAAAAGAATTCTTGCGTAAGTTTCAAGTATTAAAGATTCTAAAAAAATTCGTATTTCTAGATGGATTTATCTTACAAGAGAAAATTTGTAGCATTGCTGAATTCACACTTTCTGTGATGCTAGAAAAGATGCTTACGTACGTGTGGTATTTTTGAGATTAGTAGACTAAAGTTCGACTAACCAATAAACCTCTCATTACTAGCTGCTAAATGCAAAGTAGCTCTTTTAGAGGCGAAAAAATAGCACGTATTGAACTTTTAGCTACTTTGGTGGGTGCAAGATTTACAAATTCGACAGAGGTAGTAGATTGTAACGGTAAAATATTAACACTGGAACGATTCAACTACTGCATTCGCATGCATGGAGTAGAGAAGAAATATGGACAATGTTTATCAGAGTGTTTGTTAGAGAAGAGACATGGTCAAAATCAAGGTCAAGACATGGTCATGTCCGAAATCAAGTACAAGAGATGAGAAACTTAAATTCTCATTTGGCATAGAATAAGATGAATTGAAACCCGTCAACTTGCCATTTAGAGGCTGTACTGCAGCACAGCTTTTGTTACTCAGATGGGGAAGATAAAATCATAACACTTCACAACCCGAATTGTCAATAGACAAAGAAGACAAAGAAGATTTTCAAAAGCAATGATTCTGCTCTCAAATCGTAAAAACAATATTACAGTAATCAGTTGCATTTCGTTTTAAATTCTGTAGAATATACTATGCGAAAGGTTTTTGGTCATGATCGGGAGGAAAACAATACTTCAAAGAAGGTAGAAGCTGATCCTGTACTATTACCAGAAAATCGTTTTCGAGACGCTGCTGTTCATATCACAGGAGTGGATGCAACTGGACCATTATATCTTAGAGGGAATCAGAAAGCATGGGTACTGCTATTCACTTGCGCTGTTTACCGGGTGGTAGACTTAGAACTTGTCACCAGTTAGGTGCTATATAAGAACTCTTAACACATATTTAATGATGTTGTGTACCAAAATTACGGTAATTAATTAATTGATTAATTAATTTATATTCTAAATTATGCTATATAGTGTGTATTTTATTTAATTTCTGTTTTAATTTGGTTTAGCTTTAGTTAGAGTTTTGGATTTGGATTTTTGTAATTTTGGCACAAAACCTGTCAAGGTTATCTGCGCCAGACACATGGTAACAGTGCAGTTAGTCATTTGTAAAATCTTCTAGTATAGGTAAAAAGTGATTAAAAACCGATTAAAATCTACGATAAAAGCTAAATTATAGTCTACCATAAAAGCCTATATCTTTTAAAAACAGAAACAGATTACGATGATGAGTTTTTCCAATTAGATTTCTTAAATCCAATTCTGAACAACTGAAGTGTCTTAGTCGAAAATAATTAAAACTCTGGCATTCTACCAAGATGTGGCGTACTGTCAGATTTGCATTACAGTTTGGGCAGCAGGGATTCTCTTCTCCTTTCAGTAGATACTCGTGAGTCAGGCGACAATGGCCAATTCTTAGTCGAGTCAAGAGAACATCTTCCCTTCTATTAGCCGTACACGGCCAATATTCAATGGTGGGTTTCACATTTCTTAGCTTATTATAGACTTTGTCATCCCATTGCCTCTGCCATTTACTGAGAATTTTGCTTTTGACAAACTTTTTTATGTCTGTTAATGGAATTTGAGAATTGTACATTGTGGTCGCAGTTTTGGCTGCAATATCCGCCAACTCGTTCCCCCTAATGGCAACATGCCCAGGAATCCACGAATAAAGAATCTGGTACCCCCGATTTTTTAGAGTATTATTCAACTTCAGGATTTTGGCTACAACTGGATGAGAACGATGAGCATAATTTTCCAGAGACATTAGGGCACTCATGGAGTCCGTGTAGATAATAAACTTCATGTAATGTTGTTTTGAAAGGTAAGTCAAACCCAGATGGATTGCAGTAAGCTCGGAAGTAAGCACAGAACAAGCTGGATGTAATCGGACCCCCACTATATTTTTCTCTGTGACGAAAGCGGCACCAACATGATCCTGAGATTTTGATCCGTCTGTATATAAAGGGATGTACTTCCTATATTTGCTTCTATGTTCACAAAAAATCTGCTTGTAGATGGTTTCATTAGTTTGCGATTTACCCCAGTGTCGAAAAGTGTCCAGAGAATGGATTCTCCAATCCTCCCAAGGAGGAAATCCAAACAAGTTCTCCAGCTGTACGTTTATATCGGTCAGATTATACTCCTTTATTAAATCACTCATCCGCAAGGCGAAAGAACGGACACATGATGGTCGTGCCTGATATAAACGGGAGTATGGGTCATTAAGCAATTTCGACCGCGTAGGAGTTTCGCTTTGTGATAAGACTTTGAAGTAGTGCTTGAAACAAAGATTTTCACGTCTTAACCGCAGGGAGGTCTCGTTACTTTCCACATACAAGCTTTCCACTGGAGAAGTTCTATAGGCACCAGTGCATATCCGAAGGGCCTGGTGATGTATCGGATCAAGTTTGGCTAATACCGAAGGCCTTGCCGACCCATAAATGACTGATCCATAATCAAGTTTCGAACGAATAAGCGCTCTATATATAAGAAGCATTGAGCTTCGATCAGCACCCCAAGAAGTATTTGACAGTACTTTCAGAAGATTCATAGTTTTTAAACATTTCTTTTTTAGATAGGTAATATGGGGAAGAAAGGTAAGCTTATGGTCAAATATCATTCCTAGGAATTTTATTTCCTTTTCTACAGGAATCAGCACATCTTGCAGATATAGTTCGGGATCAGGGTGAGGAATTTTCTTTCGACAGAAGTGCACACACACAGTCTTTTGGGTGGAGAACCTAAAACCATTTTCCTGTGACCATTTAATGATTCTATTGAGAGATGTCTGCAGTTTACACTCTATATCATTCAGGTCTTCCCCGTGACAACTGACTTGCAGGTCGTCAACGTACAGCATTCCATGGACTGTTGGAGGCAGTTGTTTTAAAATAGAGTTAATTTTTATACTAAACAATGTGACACTTAATACACTGCCTTGTGGAACACCCTCTTCTTGATGGAACACGTCAGATAGTGTAGGGCCTATCTTAACATGAAACTTCCGATCCTGTAGGAAATGTTTGATGAATATCGGCATGTTTCCTCGTAAACCGTTGTTATATAGGTCACGAAGGATACCGTACCTCCATGTGGTATCATAGGCTTTCTCTATATCAAAGAATATGGATATATAGTGATTTCTTCTAACGAACGCTCTACGTATACCTGTTTCTAAGAGTAGGATGTTATCGACAGTTGCACGTCCTTTTCTAAAACCATTTTGATAAGGGGAAATACAATTATTTATCTCCAAAAAATAGACCAGACGAGTATTGACCATCTTTTCAAAGAGTTTACAAAGGCAGCTAGTTAGAGCAATGGGGCGGTAACTTGACGGATTGGTAGGGTCTTTCCCCGGTTTAACAATGGGAATGACAAAAGCTGTTCTCCAGGCATTTGGAAAGACTTGTTCCTTCCATACTCTATTAAAAAGAAAGAGGATGGCTGCCAGTGACTTAGAAGGGAGGTGTTTCAACATAGAGTAGGCAATACCATCCGGACCAGGACATGAATTTTTTGTCTGCGATAAGGCTCTTTTCAATTCAAGCACAGTAAAATCCTGATTATAAGGTTCAGTATTGGGAGATTTAAAATCAATAGATTGTTTTTCGATGCATATTTTTGCAGAAAGGAATTCAGGAGGATAGTTACTGCTGTTTGAGACGGCTGAAAACGCCTGTCCAATGGCGTTGGCAATTCCTTCTCTACTAGTTACTGCTTCACCACTTATCTTTAAGATGGAAAGTGTGTGCTCTTTGTAGATACCGGACGCTTTCCGGACTCTCTCCCATACCTTCTTACTCGAAGTAGAGGAGGTAATTGAGGATACATACGAGGTCCAGGAATTCTTCTGACTCTTCCTCCGCACCTGCCGAGCTTTTGCTTTAGCCCTTTTGAATATTATAAGATTTGAACCTGTGGGATATCGCCGAAAAATGCTCCACGCTTTCCTTTGTTTTCTAATGGCATCTTGGCATTCAGGATTCCACCAAGGCCTTGGGTATTTTGGTAGTTTTACCGACGTTTTTGGGATACATATATCAGCTGCTTGAATAATTTTATCTGTAATGATCTTCACAGCCTTGTCAATGTGCACATTCTTCACTATTTCTTCAGTGAAGAGGGCATAATGTAAAAAGGATTCCCAGTCGGCTTTGTCCAACTGAAACCGTGGTGTTCTAGGGATAGAAACACTCCCATTTCCTGTAATGCTTATAATAATAGGGAAGTGATCACTATTATATGGATAATTCTCGACATTAAAGGAACAGAAAGGCAAAAGCTGTGGAGAAACAATAGCGAGGTCAATCGAATGAAAGGTCCTTGTTGGCTGATGGAAGTAAGTACTTTCTGTGCTATTGAGGATACAGAGACAGTGGTCGTGGAGAAGCTGTTCAATTTGCTTCCCTCGTCGGTTTGTGTCTTTACTACCCCACAAGGGATTGTGTCCATTGAAATCACCGATCAGAAAAAACGGAACTGGTAGTTGAACAATTAAATTTTCCAAGTCTCCTTGATCTATGCTCTCATTGGGCGGGATGTAGATACTGCAGACAGTTGTTAGTGTCCGAATGTTCAACTGCACTGCAACCGCTTGGAGGGGGGTATCCAAGGGGAGAGCACTCGAAGGGCAATTGATTGATGTAAGTAAACAGACACCACCAATTGCGCGTTCACTGAATGTCTTATCCTTTCTTATCATTGAGTACCTGCGAAGCTTTGCAAAATTACCAGGTTTGAGGAATGTCTCTTGTATCGCTATACAGACGGGTTGATGTTTATTAATAAGCTGCTTAATACCATCAATACATAATACCATCAATACCTTGCTTCGATGCTGTTTCTTTGTTTTGTAAGGCAGAACATTTCTCGGGAGATCTTTGCCTCCATCTGTTTCCATCTCAGATTCAATAAAGTCAGAAAGGATCCCTTCTATAGAGCTTCGGCTTGAGCTTCTGCTTTCTGAGCTTTTAATTTTCTTTTTTGAACTCTCTGTTTCTTGTGTTTTTATTTTTGAACTTTCTGCTGTCTGTTTGGGAGGAGGAGGCAGAAAAATTTTTTCTTTGTCATTTGTTTTTGATTCAGGTGTCTTTTTCTGTGTGCTATGCGAAGTTTGTGTACTTATTGACCGATATGATTTAGTGGCTTGAGAATAGGAGATATTTGTTCTTGGCTGACCCATGCTAAATTGTTTCTTAGCTTCAGGATAGGATATTTTATTTGTAATCTTAATATGCTGTATTTCTTTCTCTTCTTTCCATTTAGAGCAGTTGCGTGAGTAAGCCGGATGATCAGCATGACAGTTTACACATTTTGGATCAGCTACACATTCCTGACTTTCGTGACCGCTTCCAGAACAGCGAGCACACGCCAAGTTTCCTCGGCATGCTGCCTTTGCATGGCCAAACCGTTGGCACTTAAAGCAGCGCAATGGGTTCGGCACGTAGGGTCTTATGGGGCAGTTTAGGTAGCCTGCCTTAATGGTTTTCGGTAGCTCTGGAGATGAGAAAGTGAGAATAACATGTTTTGTGTTGACTAGTTGCCCGTCCCTACGGACTTTTATTCGGCGTACGCCACACACGTTTTGCTCAGCTAGTTCTTTTGAAAGTTCATCCTCAGAGACTGATATCAGGTCTGTTTCCGAAATGACACCTTTTGATGTGTTCAAAGACTTATGTGGGGATACATTGATAGAATGCTCACCCATATTGGTCATTTTTAGGAGAGAGGAAGATTGTGCATCCGATGTAGTCTCGATGAGCAGCGATCCTGAACGGAGCTTTTTTATGTGTTTTGGCTCGCCTACTGAGGCCACAATATGCTTATGGATGAAGAATGGCGATAAATTTTCCAGCTGACCAGTTATAACTAAGAACTTTGGACATTTGCTTGTGCTAACTATGGTCGAAGTGCAAATTCGCTTAGCAGCTCCAGAAGTTTTCGTTTCCATATGGTTGGAAGAAGAAGTTGAAGTTTTCATATTGTAAAGAGAGAAAGATTCGGGTCCGACCGCCCCACCCACCATGGAGCCCAACAAGGGAACACAGATTCCTGTGTTAGGGCTAGCCGGGCCTATACGCAAACTGAAGCCCCCACAGTCGGCTTTCCCGAAAGCAGGAACTTCCGAAAGCTTATCCCCTAGCCACTGACCAATAGGACTAGTGACCAGCCGATTGACACTAGCGGGGACAGCTAAGTGCCTCCCGTTTTAAGTAGAAGCAGAGGCCAAAGCAGCGTGTTGGGGACAGTACCTCGCCCCTCAACTACCAGGATCCTCCTTTCCTACCCTACGGGTCACCATGCACGGCAAACGCATAGGCGGTTTTCTCACCATGGTGAAACAGAAACCAGAATAGTAGCTGCACCACACAGTGAGCCCCATCCTCCAGTAGAGGAAACCACAAAGGGAGAGAGATAGGAAGAAAGAGAGACAAGAAGAGAGGAAAAGGAAGAAAAGGAAAGGTCACTGGAGCCTCGGGATTGTGACACCCGATCACCAAGACGGTAATCTCCTGAAGGGTCTTCACCTGCTATGCTTTAGCTGGGCATTTCGGAGCGGCCTTCACGCCTAGGGTGGCCCTACCAGGAGCTATGCTCCCGACGTACTTCGCCCGCTCCGCCCAGTGACACCCCCCCGCCACGTTGAGGCAGCATAGCAGGACTTGGGGGGGTTAGTTTTGTACTTAAGATAATCAGTTCGTTACTTTCGTTTTCGGTACGGCCGTGGCAGCAGACAATGTGTGTTTTTGGTTATAATCTGGGTGTGTTTTTCATGTTATAATCTGGATTTTAAAATATTTAATTTGAGTTTATATAATTATAATTATACTAGAAGAAACAGAAAGATTTGCACTTGAAATGGAAATTACTTTCATATTGATATTTTAATTAGTTTGTGAAATATGCCCATTTGATTAACAAAATTTTGTAGCTTTCGTAGGATTTCGTGTGATTGCTATCTTGTCATTTATAAGCTGCTTTGGGGTGATTTATGGTGAAGGTCACTTTGTGCTTTCTGCACAGTTCTAGGTTTACTATCAGCAGGTGCTTTTATTTGGCGAGTTTCTGGCGATAGAAGGAAAGGTGTTGAATTAACGCTTTGAAAAGTAAGAATTTTTATACTGTTTTCTTCGGTGCGTTTATGTTAGGAATTGTCACCCTTTTTGAGTGAGTTTTGGCGCCGTTGGTAAAGCCGGTGCAAGCGATTTTTCGCCCTCTTGAACTCTCTTGATTCTGGTATTAGCAGTGTGCTGCTGCTTCGTAGGACGATGGCAATTTCTTGCTCGCTCCATGAACACTCTTACGCTCTCTTTTACTCTGCGAAGGCTGCGCTGCGGAATATCAGAGAGGAGCAATAATATGGTTCCCTCTTAGATACCCAGTTTAGTTTTGTAATAGTACTGTGCCATTAGTTAACATGTGCTGTTGCGCCATGGAGGTGTGGTTCATCTGCATCTTAGGGCTGCTGCCGTCGTCAACATCTTGTTGTTTCATCAAGACCATCGCATAGCGTTTATTTGCTCCTTTCGTGGCCAGATGATTCATCTCGGATGTCGACTAGATCATCTTCTGTCGCACTCATGTTCGTGGAGCTGTGAACGTTGCTGGGCCATCAGCCATCTTTAGTGAAATTCTACGTGTGCCAGCTGACCAGTTTGCATCAGCTTTTGTCCGTGCCGAAAAGATCCCCTGCCTTCTGCTTATAGAATTCGATGTCTGCACTCCATATTTGAGTTGTACTACTCCCCCTGCCTCTGGTTTTCCAGCCTTCTACTCATAGACTTCGATGTTCCTCGACTAATAATTACCTTCATGACTGCCACCAGTTTGGATTTTAATAGATAAGTAATTCCTTCTTAGTGATCATTTAATTTACTTCAAGTATTAATTCATTTCAAAATCTAGTTAGAAAGGTGTAAATTCCTATTACTTCATTTATTTTATGGTTGTCTTGAAATTTGGAATCTAAAACGATTCTTTCTTTTGCTGAAGAGTATTGAGATTAAAGATAATTATAATATTCTATATAGCAGTATTCAAGTATTAAAGTTAATTCTGTTAATATTGAGAGATACAAAATTATGTGATTATAAGTGCATTGAGTTAATTATCAATTAATTTTCATTTGTAATTTTAAATTTGATTGATTTTAATATTGTTATGCTAAAATGTACAATATTTATTTTTGACTCCTAGGAGAATGTTAATAGTTTAAATTAATTTTCAAAGTAAAATAAAAATCTGTTTCACTTATAGATTTAGTATGATGTTTTATTTTATTTACTGGTAAACTATATTGGTAAACTATTAAACTTATTTATTGGTACTACTAAAACTTATTTACTGGTAAACTGTATTGGTGTCACCAACACCAGATATCATTGGGTTGTTAGGATATTTAAATTAATAATCACAACTCACTTAATTGATTTGTTTTATGTACTAACCACTAAAAGCTCTAGTTTATATTTGGTGTTTTTCAAAGGCACTAATATAACAATGAGATAAACTTATTAGTAAAAAAATTTTTTCTTAGTTGAATTACAAAAGAGAGTGTTTTTTAAATCATCAAAAAAAACATTCTTTTAAATAATTTCGACTGATAAATTTCTTCCTAAGCTTCCTTTCTTGTTTACCATCTGAAAACAGCAATCTTCGGATAAATTCAGTTATTGGTGAAACTACTTAGATTTTCCAGTTAACACAGATCCTGTTGTAAGATACTCTGAAATGTCTTTTCACTGAAACATTTAGGATATATACTACGCAGTTGGTCTAACCTAGGAATTTTTAATGCCTTTTCAGCATCGAAACTTTTAAAACTGGAAGATTCACAAAAGTAATATTGTGAATTTTGTCCTCTATTTTGACTTCAAATGAATAAAAGATGCAGTACTAAATTCCTCTATTGTCATATTTCTATTCGGTGAAAATGCGCTTTAGCCCACTGCTTGGCGATGTTTTGAAAATCGCCAATTCGGCGCGTTTCTGCGAAACGTCTTTGCAATTGCAATCTTCCCTATTGTAAACAAAACATAGAATTCTAAACCATAAATTAGTATGCAAACTGTGGCCACAAAAATATAATAAAATAATATGCAAAACGAACATTACGATCATTAAAATATTTGTCAGTTACCTTTAAATTAATTATTTACATTTTATGTTGTAATACTTACACATTTTATGCCGTTACATAACCTTCCCGACACGCTCCGCGAAAACGTAACCAAAATGGCATCCCAGAAAGAAGGAATTTTTTTTAAAAGGGCATTAAAATTACAAACGATACCATGTACACACCGTTCCGTTTTAACTTAAAAAAAAATCTGAGAATTGCACAATGTAGGCAACGTACACAAATAAACAAAATAAGCTAGAATAACGAAAATAAATTACAAGAAAATGCCATGTGCACAGCGTTCCTTTTAAACTTAAAAAAAACTTCAGCGAATTGCACAATGTAGGCAACGTACACAAATCAACAAAATAAGCTAAAATAACGAAAATAAATTACAAGAAAATGCCATGTGCACAGCGTTCCGTTTTAACTTAAAAAAAACATCAGCGAATTGCACAATGTAGGCAATGTGCACAAATCAACAAAATAAAATAAATTGCAAACGATACCAGCGTTCTGTTCTTCAGCTGAGCCAAATTATTTCAATAAAAGGCAACAAAATATAAAAATTAAGCAACTTGCACTTCCAATAAAGTAATAAATGTACATGTACATTCACTCACCTCTCTCAGCATCACAGCTAAATCCATACCGACTCGGTATTTAGCGAAATATAAGGTACGAAAATAGCAAACACTCAACACAAAAACACCGCATTCAAAGAATACAACGACAACTGAAATAACTACTTAAATTAACACGTAAGAATTTCGAATAAACCGCTACGTCATCTCACATTACCAATAAAACCGTTCTTTATAAAATAGGAAATACGCATGCGCGAAAACTACATGTTTCCGTAGCTTCAAAATACTCAGTCAGCCATGTTCGCGGATATACGGAGTTACCCATGTTGGCGCGTTTATTGCTCATTCAAAAACAATCGCCGCCAAGCAGTGGGCTAAAGCGCATTTGGGCCTTCTATTCTAACTTTTATTAGCAGGTTAATATTATCCAGAATTCGCTGAATTGTGAAATCACGAGTTTCCGTTTTATGACATTGTAAGTTATATGTTAATTAACCAGTTATTTTATGTTACGAATCCTTACTTTCTCTCTCTCTCCGCTTTCCTGCCAGAAGGCAAATTTAACTCAAGTGTGTTTAAGGGACGGTTTGAGATTATTTTAGTCAGAGCGTGCTCTGCCTGCTGAAGGCCCGGTTACTAGTTGTTAGTCTACAATAATCGTTCCTGTTTTGGCTTGGCTTTAAAATTCTCTTTTTTAATTCCCACCATAAATGCTGGCTGGTTTGTAAGCACTAGGAGTGCCTTCTGTTGAACTTGTTGAGTTCTTAATAAAAGGGTCTTTTACACTCTTATCATGTTCTGTTTGCTTAGCTAAACATAGCAATAAGTCGCATAGGAGTCTTGACTTAGGGTATGTTACCAGAACAAGTGAAACTCTACAACATTAGCAGCACTTTTATAAAGTTTTGAAAACATCTAGTATAAACAAAGATAAAGAAAGTAAGCGCCTTATAACATCGAAGTTTTAAGCAAATGACTAACTGAAAAGGATAGAAAGACTTAAAGCAACTCACAAACCTCTCACATGTTGATGAATATTTGTCGTTTCGACAGCGGCCAGTGCCGGATGTGCCAAGTCATTGTCTATAAAGTATTTTCTTCCTCCATTCAGCGTGCCTTCCCGCTGTAGCTTGATAGCAGGCCAGCTGAAATCGGGCTATCTTGTGTTCGAATCCTGCCGAGGGCACTGCACGTTTTTTTTTATCTCCTGCTTCAAAAAATAAAGTTAAAGACTGTACAGTTGGATATCGTATTCTGGGACTTTTGTTTTCCAAAAGTAGAGAAAATGTAATAGTTTTGTAAATTTTGAATAGTAGAAATGAAGATACAAATGCTAGTTGAACTTACAAGGGTACATTCCCTACTCCGTCATCACCGATTTCGCTCAAATTCATAGGACATGCAAGGCTTTGCTAGAAATGAAAGTAACCTAAGTGGGAACTCCAGATAGCCAAGTTGTGAACGTTACCGACACGTTTCTTCTCTCCCCTTCATTGGCTGTTTCCCCCTCCTTGAGGAATGTACTATAAACGTGAATAGTCGTTTCACAATAAGATTCGTTTTCACCTGAAGGTCGCTCCTGGCAGCTGTACACGAAAAATAGATGCTTGGCGCAGGTAGAAAAAAAGTGTCCCTGACCGTTAGCGACGACGATAGATAGGTAACTTATTCGTTTGCTAGCTTTTGGCCAAGTAACTTGAACTGTGTGAGAATATTCTGGAAAATATCGAAATTTTTGTGAAATAGAATTGGAAAGAAAATATTGTAGAAAAATCCAAAATATCGAACAAAAATGAAACTAAAATGAAAAATGCCTGGAACGTCGACGGTAAAAGAACAAGAGCCAGACGACAGCATCCACAGCGAAGCGTCGAAGCAACGATTGAAGGCGGCGATGGATTATAGTTTGCATATTTTCGCCGAAGAAAATCTAATCTCATCAGAAAGTTCTGAAGGGATAACCGAATGAAAAAAGAATAATATAAAAATTGAGGAAAAGCATAAAAAAAAGTCTCCTCACACAAGGAGTCGAACCCACGATCATTGAATTACTAGTCCGAGCTGTTACCGGTACGCCAACCGCTGTTTGGCAAACTCGCTAACGTAAATAGTTTATACGGTGCAAGAGCAGAGTGAACATTTTTATTTTCTAAACGGTTGACCATCTGGAGTTCCTGCTTGGGGTACTTTCCTTTCTACCCAAAGCCTGCATGTCCTATAAATTTGAGCAAAATCGGTGATGACGAGTAGGGAATGCCCCCTTGTTAGAGAAATTGATCGATTTTATATAAAACATAATATCAAATTGTTAAGATATATACATTTATAACGCTATTTGGCTTAATTGCATTTTATTCCTTATCAAGAGCAGATTCACTTTAAGCGATCGCTTTTTATCAAGTTTCTTCTTTTTCAGATAGTGTTGTTACGAATTTTGTGTAGTTATAAATAATTTTGTGAAATTATATGCAGAATTGGGGTGTCTCTTGTATAATGTAACATAAAATGTCTTAAGAAAAATAAGATTATAAGAAAATAACATTGCAACATTGAGGTCGATGGCTATCTCGCTAAAATGGCAAGATATCACTAAGCTGGAGATGGGTTTGGCAACTGATTCTTGCCGTTAACTCTGGCGAGATATAGCAGAAAGTCGCCAGTCTTGGCTATCATTTCGCGACATTTGGATCCAGTCCTTGTATAACTAATTCATACTATAATTGAATAACTGTAATTGGTCCCTATGTGAAACTGCAACCGCATTCGGCTTTTTTGTGTAATTTTAACCGTATATGCTTTCCGGTAATTCGAGAAATGGAAGACGCTAGACAATTTTCGGCGGTAGGGGGAAAACTATATAAGACGGGAGAGAGCATCAGTTCTCAATTTCTTAGTTAAGAATCGACTATGGAATATAAAGATATCTCCGTGTGAGCTCCGTTCTTTAGATGCGCATTGCATTGCGTTGTGTTTAATGTTCTTAGTAGTCTAAAGTGTAACTACTGAATAAGTTCTCTACTGAGAAGAGCTGTACGAATATTTCGGTGGGAAGTTCCAGAACTGTAAACTGTTCCGTTTGGTAAAATAAATTGTGTCACGCTATCATCGTTTCTGTGTACATTGAATCCATAACGAACCCGTATGCACGCAAAAGTATTATTAAATACAATGCAAATCGCTGTTCAGGTATCAGGTATGTTCATTCGAAATCAAGGCTCTTAAAATGTTCTGGTAGGAATGGGACTAATTTATTGATGTCTGTTAATCTGAGTCCTACTGCTTATAAACTCACCCTGAGTAAGTATATTATGCGCTCTTATAACAATGATCAGGCAAACGCAGCACATGTTTGGGCTTATGATGGAGATGGTATAATATCTTTAGTGTCCAGATAACAATTATAAGAGTGGCTTATAATATGCGAACACCAAAATGCAGGTATTTAAGAAAACATACTGGAAAAAACTATAAATGTATTGTTTCGTTAAAATAAGATTAGTTTTACACCAGAAAAGCGCAGAAACGTTTTCGTTTTCTTTGCTATTTGCTTAACCAAGTTGATTTTCCCTTAAATGTGTAGACTGCGTTCTGTGTCAATAAATCCTCAAGCATAGATGAAATTATACCTAAATTCTGCTAATGGGCAGAATGCGCAGTACGGAATGATACAGAGAGTGACCGTAACTGATATAGTAATTCCAGATCCATTTTCACGGTAATCTTTGGATCAAAATACGCATTGAAAGCTTGCTGCGCCAGGTCTAGAATACATTTAGCTGCTTCGTAAAAGGCAATAGGAATATTAATGTTTATCTAAAGCTAAACAAAAGATTTGATACCGTTTGTTAATTGCAATTCATTTCTCACTGAAAACTAGGAAAATGCAATTTGTATTTATATATCGCATAATTTAGACATGAGAATGTATTCAATTAAATTCCACAGAAACCTTAGTATGTTCGTTACATTAATTCTCATACCTTGACTGAACGACATTTGGAGCAATATGAACGAAAAAAAATGATGAGAAAGGTTTTCTAAATTTCTTATTTTAAGTCATCTTAGCAAAGCGCGTATAAGATGCACTAAAACTCTCCTACTAAACAATAAAAATAAAAATTCATTATTAGTATATCAAATTATATTCAGTAACTTATTTCAATCATTAACAAAAATGTTTTATTCACTTAAGAGTATAAAGAATTTTGAAAAATTAATTTCACGAAGTAAACAAAAAGTACTCAATACACGAAGTAAACATTTGCAAACAAAATAAGTAGCCATAGATTCGGTTAAAATAAAATTAATACAGGGAATTAATGCATAAATTAGCACATGGTTTGTTATAAGAATATTTAAAAATCAAAATACAATCATTTAAATTTATATTTACATAAATTCACATTAATATATTGCAGAAGTGATATTTGAGCGGTATTGTTATTAATTAGTTAGTTCATCACCCTGTTCAAGGGCCAGCTATTAAAGAATTTTAAGGGCTAAAACTCTCCAGAATGTGCTGATCTACAAATTTTAATCTTACGTATAATCAGGATTCCTACTTTTTGGAGATCCTAAGACAGCAATGAACAGCATAACATTTCAAAAATTGGTATCGCGTGTGCACAATTTCTTCCTTTCGAAACTAGCTGTATTCGCATCTCCAGTAACAGTTATTCGGTGTGTTAGTTTAGCTCAAATAAGATTCCTATTTATGCCGCAAATTTTCAGGTAGTATTAATCTTTTTGGATACATATTACTGTGCATGGGTACGTATGCATATGTATATATATATATATATATATACACCCATGCAAAATTGTATATTTACATAATTTAAAGATTATGCTGCCTCGGAAAGTGCAAAACATTTTGTAACTGAAACAATTACCAAAAGGTATTAAGCAATTAAAATTACCAAAAGAAAGAAACAAATTAAGAAAATTTAAGAGAACAATTATAAAAAATATTAAGCGATTAAAATAGAGTATTAGACAAAGATTTCTTTAAACTAAAAGCAATAATAATAATAAAAAAACCTTTTTTGAAACACTTATGACTGTCTACAGATTAATTATTTACTGTTGTTGCTGAATAACGCTCATATAACCGCACGAAATTCCTCGGTTCGGGCTCAACACGAAGTTTCTCATTTTACGGGCTCCCGCGTTTTATCGCAATCCCAGGATAACATAATTTTCGATTTTCGAGTCCTTGGATCTTCGAACACATTGTAAAAACTATATCTTCTACCGGGTTGAGATAATCGTGATGTTATGGCATAATAAAAACATGGGAGAGTACAATGCAGAACCGAAGAGTCAGCCCATAGCTGCTCCGCCCGAAGGCGAAGATAAGTGCGCAAAAGAAATGCCAGTACTGAAAAAAGACGTGTCAAAAGAAAAGTGACTAAAATTTAAAGAAAAAATAGTAAACTATTGGAGGTATGTGAGATATGAGACATTAAGTATATAAGATTAAGTAGTGTGTCTCAAGACTGCTAATGGTCTTTTTCTATTAGTATTTGCTTCATAATCATAATTTAACATGGGTATTGTATCATTCCTAACATTTGGGATGTTTTTAAAGAATTTTTCGGCCAATTTGGCAATTAAGACGTGAATTTCTGGGATTTTAAGCTCGATTTTTCTATTAGTATTTGCTTCATAATCATAACTTAACATGGGTATTGTATCATTCCTAACTTTTGGGATATTTTTAAAGAATTTTTCGGCCAATTTGGCAATTAAGACGTGAATTTCTGGGATTTTAAGCTCGCGGTGAATGTCCGAATTACGAATAAACCATCGGCAATTCACTGCTTGCCTGAGAATAATATTTTGGACAACTTGGATCCTTTGGATGTTAGTATAAGAGGCGTAACCCCAGACAGGACTGGCGTAGGTGAGTATGGGCCGCAAAAGGGTTGTATAAATGAGTATCTTGTTATCGGTAGAAAGAACACTATTCCGAGCAATTAATGGGGATAGTGTACGTTTACGATCTCGGAATTTAGCTAATAACTGTGTAATGTGTGGGGACCAAGTGAGAGTTTTATCTAAAACAACGCCAAGGTAACGGGCCTGCTTAGTCCACGGGATAGGTATACCATTCATAAATACGTGCAGATCTTCACCGTAGATTCTCTTTCTGGTGAATAGCACCGCTTCGGATTTCTCTACGTTAATGGTTCTCTTCCATTTGAGTAGCCAGGACTCAAGTGTATGGATGTGGTCTTGTAATGATTGTATGACTGAGCCATGAGATGCGTTTTTGGAGAGAATTGCCGTGTCATCGGCATATAGAGCCAGGGTGGTGTGTGGTGATTGTGGGATATCGTTCGTATATATGTTATAGAGTATGGGCCCAAGGAGAGACCCCTGTGGGACTCCTGCCTTGATGACCCTTGGTTTAGAGAGTGATTTGTTTATACGAACGACGAAGTGTCTTCCCTTTAAATAGGAATGTATGGTTGTGGTGAGGTACTCTGGGAAACACAGAGTAATGAACTTGTATATGAAACCCTCGAGCCAGACTCGGTCAAAGGCTTTGGCTACATCCAGAAATATGGCACCGGTAAACTGTTTGTCTTGCAGACCTTGTGAGATGAACTCAGTCACTCGGTAGAGCTGGTGAACTGTTGAGTGTTTCCTCCGGAAACCATACTGTACAGGGATTAGTAGCTTGTGCTCTTCAGCATGATGTAAAATCCTTTTTAGCAAAATAAATTCTGCTACTTTACTGACACTTGAAAGAAGACTGATTGGCCTGTACGAGGATGGCTCCGAAGGAGTTTTCCCCGGCTTGAGAATCGGCGAGATAACAGCGTTCTTCCAGGTCGTAGGAAAGTGTCCAAGACGAAGAACAGCGTTGATGATGTTGACTAGCTTGAGTAACATGAGGATACCCATGTTCTTGAGCATTTTGTTGGTAACGTTGTCCAATCCGGAGCTCTTTTTCACTTGTAGCTTTTCGATGTAGCCGTATACCTCAGACGGCCTGACAAGAGGAATGTTGTTTGTGTGTGGGTTTGTTGTGAATTGTGTTAGTGTACTTGCAACTAAGTGTTCTGTTGGAGTGTGGGAAATGTTGTTTGTGCAGAACTGAGAAGCATAGTGATCGGCTAGCGACTCAGCTTTCTCAGTGTCGGTGTAGGCAATTCCTTGTTGGCCTTTTAAGGGCGGAATAATAGTGTGGCATCTCTTTAATTTGGATGTAGCCTTCCAGACTGCCGATTTATCAGCAGAGAGGGAGGTAAGATAGACCACCAGCCTCTCGGGAGGACTTCCGGCTCGCCGCATATTTAGAGTTTCCCCATGCCGCACGGACACTATACATTTACAAACATCCATGCATTCTCCGGGATTTGAACCTGGGCCCTTCGGCAAGGCAGTGAGCGACGCTAACCACTATACCGGTTGGGCGGTACTTAATTGTTTATAGTTTAATGTTTAAAAAAAACCATCAGGGGGTAATTATTTAAAACATTACAGAAAAAATGAACGAGTTCTGAACACATTTTTCGTCCTTCTGGATTATTTGAATGAAGAAAAACTAAAACTAAAAATTTGAATAAATATATACACAAAAACATTTTTACGACCTCAACAGAATTTTTTTTTTCAATTTTTTACTGATTTTGAAATTAAATTTCTATCATCACGTTTCGATGCTACCTTTTTTGTCCAATTCTTAGCTATTCAGGTGCGAACCCATTTTCATATTAAGTTCCAAAGTATACTGTACGAAAAAAAAGAAAAAAAAATTAATATCGTTTTCGAACAATGAATTTCTTATGTTTCGACTGTTCCAGTAAGAATTAATTCGTAAATTTTTAAAATTATCAAATAACTAGCTCGAGACAGCTATGAAACTTTCAGTAAAGCAAAGTATATTGACAATATCTAAACTCTGAGTAATAACTTTAAGGCCAGTAAACATTTTTGAGAAAATGTAAAATGAAATAAAAGGGATTTAAATAATATTAATTATTAAAGTTCATTGATAAGAAATAAATGCTATAAACATAATTTGTAAATACATAATTATGAGAAACATGTGGTTATTTACAAAGTTAGTATTTCTGCCTGAGTAAAAACTTTAAGGCCACCAGTCATTTTTTAAAAATAAATATAATATAATCGTGTAATTACCATTGCAACTACTAGCTTGTGACAACGCTGCAATTTTCATATTTGTCATACGTTTCTTCGAAGTATTGGTGATCTTTGTGAAGATGGCGAAGGGTAAAAAGTTAACTGATCCTGAAAGAGGAGAGATCGAAGCTTTGTCTTCAACAGGAATGAGTAGTCGTGCTATTGCGATAAAGATAGGAAGATCAAAGACTGTAGTCAACAATTTTTTTAAATTGAAAGACAATTATGGTAAAAAGAATACTGGGGGAAGACCTAAAGCTTTGTCCTCGCGTGATGAAAGAAGAGTTTGCCAACTTGTATCTACTGGAAAGTACTCAACCAGGAAACTGATTTCGACGACAGGTTTAAAAGTTTGTCAAAAAACGATTTATAACACAATTAGAAGGTCTGGAAGGTTCACTTACACAGCAAAATTGACTAAGCCTCAGTTACTGCAGAGACACAAAATAGAGCGTTTGAACTTTGGCCAGAAAGTCATGACCTGGGACAACCAATGGATAGAAATTATTTTTTCTGACGAAAAAAAATGGAATTTGGATGGACCAGATGGCTGGAATTTCTACTGGCATGATATAAGAAATGAAAAAGAAATATTCTCCAAGCGCCAATTAGGTGGAGGGTCTGTCATGACTTGGGGCTGTTTTGCTTACAATGGTGTGGGCTCAATTGCATTCGTTTCAGGTAGAATGAATTCACAAGGATACCAAAATGTCCTAACAAATCATCTTTTGCCAAATGCTGAATGTCTTGCTGGAGAAAATTGGAAATATCAGCAAGACAATGCATCGATCCATTCGAGTAACAGCACAAAAAATTGGTTCCAAGTCAACAATGTTGAAACTGTGAAATGGCCAGCTAGATCACCTGACCTCAACCCAATCGAGAACCTTTGGGGTGACTTAGCAAGAAGAGTTTATGCAAATGGGAGACATTTTACATCAACAACAGAGCTGAAATCTACTATCGAAGATGAATGGTATAAAACCGACCCCACCCTTTGTCAAAAACTCGTTTCATCCATGAAAACAAGAATATTTGAAGTAATTCGAAGAAATGGCTCCTACACAACCTTCTAAGAATTTGTAATTTTTTTCTTATATGTTATTTTCTATGTTGGCCTTAAAGTTTTTACTCAGGCTCAAATATTCATCTGTGTGTTCTGTAATATTTTCTAATAATAAAATATTTGCAAATTAATTTTTCTACTTTATTTACTTTTATTTAAGCTCAATAATTATCAATCAAATGGCATTTTAATTCCTCAGTTTAAATGTTTCCATTTTCACAAAAATTTTTACTGGCCTTAAAGTTTTTACTCAGGCTGTATCTTAATTATGCATTAATGTAACAAAAAATTTTTTAAGAAAACAAATAACAATGAACTAAAAGTTTCTTTGCTTTTAATTTTAAAACTTGCGAAAACTTTGTTATGTAGTGATTTTTGGTTAGTTTAGAATTATGGATTAATGTGTAGTTAATTGCAGTTATTTGTTAATTAATTATTGAGTGAGTAAATTATATGCATTAATTTATGCTTATTCTAAATTTTTCTTCACGAATTGTATTGCTTATGTTATTAAATCAATTATTTGTATGCAAGTTAAACAGAGTTCTCGTTCTTACGTTACGCGTTCGTTGGTAATAAGCCTTCGGGAGAAGGAGACAATGGGAAATCGGTTGTTTCTGCGTAATATTTTAAATTTAAAAATACTTCCTTTTTATTCACATGGTTGAAATTTATACCTCTTAAAGAGAAAAAATTTACCCTTCTTATGAACCTACTTTCATGACTGTACGTCGCCCCGTTGGAGAATTATGCCCATTTAATTGCTAAAATTGTTGAATTTCGTGTCTAGAAATTTATTCTGCTATAAGCGTCGTTTTGTGCACTTTCTCGTCAAGGTCATGTACTGCGTCCGGTTGCGTGGTACGGGAGCGATAGGTTTGTCGCATTCCTTCCCTCACCCCTCCTTGTTGGCGAAGGGGGTGGCGAGGGTGGAATTTTTTTTGGTGTGAAGAAGGAAAAACTAAGTTTTCGCAGCACTGTTTTGTGTTTGGCGAGATTTGCATACTAATTCACCAAATTTGGTGATTTTCGAAAATTCTGGATTCTGGACGATTGAAATCGTCATGCAAGGCCATGCTCAGCCCTTTTTGCCTTGGATTCGCAGCTGTAGAAGCACGTTATTTTTTCTTCCTCTGGAAGAGCCGGAGATGGGAAATAAGATAAAGATGAACATCTAAAAAAACACACTTGAAGTTTACTCCTTCGCACTTTACCATCCCCGTGTTGGAGTCGAGAATGTTGTTTTTTTCCTCATCGAATTACTACCATCAACTCGAGTACTACCATCAACTCGCATGAATGAGAATAGACGGAAAAGGGAGGAACCCTTAGGAGCTCTTGTTTTGCTGCACGAATGCACTTTACCATCTTCATAGTGTCTGATCCAGGTGTCCAGATTTCTTGCCGGACTCCCTCGTTCAACATCTGCGAAGGACTGGTTCGGCAGAGCCTTGTTCAACACCTGTTATGAATGGGACATCCGGAAAAAAAAATCTATAAGTTGAGTTAATGCTTAATTAAATTTTCAACGCTTCCATTCAAGTGAGTTCAACCTTTTGATTGTTAATTTCACCTGAAATTTAGTACAGCTTGCGACTTAAATTCCGTGAACATGTTTCCTAAGTAATATGGTAATTTAAAATTTTTTTTAAGAGATTTGATTATGTGAAGTAAATTTTCCAGTGATGAATTATTAATGTAAGGAGTAATTATATGTGTATTTAATTTCCAATTAAATTCTATTTAACTTTTAGTCAAGGTTTTCCTGCTGGATCTTAAATCCAGGCTGTGTATTTAAGCAATTGTTGCACTAGCAATCTATTGAGGATTTTTTTAACCTTAACTTAAAATTTAATTAAAATTTATATATAATGGATTAAGACAGGATATTAAATTTGTAAACTTATCTAAATTTTACCCTTTTACTTTAAGTTGTTACTATTTTTGGTTGAGAATTAACTTTAACTTTTGCAAATTAAGGAACGATTAAAAATTTAAATTCTACTTTACCTTTAATTGAGTAATTGAATGTAGGGTTAAATGTAATCATTTTTCTCCAACGGGTCTACATGAGTATGTAATATTTTTCTAACTGCCTAAGGGATTTGCTAAATTTATGTATGTAATTTTTACCTGAGTAAATTAAGAAATTTCTTGAACTAAGTAATCTCTATCAATATTGGTAAAGACACCATGCTCGGTGATTCATTAAATTCCTGTGTATTTGTTTGCTGGCCAGCAGAGTTTTGATAACTGCATATGAAATTTTAATATTAATTTTTACGGTGTAAATTTTTGATAAATTCATCTCGGTGCATATTTGAAACTAACAATATATATTATAATTCTAAATGCATTATTTTAATTAGTTGTTACTTGAACACTCCATAGATCTAGAAATTTAAGTTGAAAGATGAGTGTCTTCCTTTAATGCTGCAATAAATATCCTTGGTTATATATATATATTTGATTCAGAGTTTTTCTTATGATGACTTGAGTGAATGTTTTAACACCAGTACTCCTGCTTGGTCTTAGGGGTTGTTCGGGTTAGTTATACACAACGCAAATGAATTTTGGTTTTGATATTATTGTAGGCAAATTATTGTAACAGTTAGTATTTAACATTTGGTACCACAACATTTGATGACGTGAAAATTGCACATAACATCTGGTGCCGCGATTTTAGCACATAACAACTTAAAAAAAGAAATTCGTAATAGTGTGCAGATAAACGTTTTTGTGCATGACTGCTACCATTCAAGATTCATTAAAATAAGTATATGTCTAGAAGGTTTTGTATATATACGTATATATATACTAAGATATATGCACAGTATACACATGCGTATGTATGTTTTTCATCAGTGAGACGTAAATAGCGTCCCCGCAACCCCAGCCTCTCGGAGATTGCAACTTCTTAAAACGCCCAAAATCAGCAAAGAAAAAAGGAAAACTAGGGCATAAAAAGAAAACCGTTTGCAGGTTATTACTATGCTGCTCATTTATGCTACTGATTTTAATTGAAGTTTAAATGATACTTTCGCAAACGATTGCTTATGTGTATTAATGCAACATGAATTTTTCTGTTACTTCTAAATAACAGCCAAAAAAAGAAAATGAACTTCACATTCTTGTTCGAGAGAGGAAATTTAGAACGAAATAGTTTATTTAGTTTCTTTATATCGATTATATATCGAAATTATAATATCGGTAAATCCTTAAAATTGAAGCAAGTCATTATTAGCCCAAAGGGGCGGCAGCCTTGACGAGTTATTAGTTTCGTACAGGCATTTTTCATTATAAATATTCGTTTCACAATTCAAATTGTTTTTTTTTCAGTGGCAAATTGTGAACAGTTACAGTTTGTAACAGAGTCTATTAATCTATACGAAGGCCAGAATTGGTGGCCTCTTAATTATGGAGGCACCCAATAGGTGGGCCACCTTTGTCTCCTATGAAGGAAAGGAGATTCGAAACAGGCCCTTTGGTATCGTAGCCGGCTACCCTGACCACTATACCATCTGGGCGGTTCACAATTCAAATTGTTGCCACCAAATATTATCGCCCTGTATTATATTTAAAGAAATTAAATAATGAAGAATCTGCATGAATATATGTATGTTTCTCATTCTGTACAACTTTAACGAAATGTTGATTAACAAATTAAACAATTTCAAAGCGAGCAATGGCAACACTGTACGGAAAGTAAAATTTTTTTCTATCTCCAGCGCGCGAGACTGTCTATCGAAAATTCTAAAGATATGCTGTTTTTAAATATTTTGTGAGATTACTGTTGAATTGAATTTAGCGAAGCATGAGAGTAATATTGAAACTGGAACTGGCAGTTTTTACTTATTTCAGTGGTGAGAAATGGTGCAAAGGCCTTTGAAATTTTGGTTTATTGCTAGCGCCACAGCTTGAGAATTTACATACTTTTTCATGGCTAGAATTATCTGCTTTACTCACGAATAATTTACTGCAGTTATAATACATTAGAATGTAATCTTATATTTGCGTGTATATGAGAATTTCCCAGAAATCAGAGAGCGTTTCTAATTTGTCAGAAGAATTTCCTCGTCGGACAGCACAGGGGTCAAGCTGGAAAGGTTGAAGTCGTTATATCTTACCATAGTTAAGTCTTCATTTTAATTAAATTGATAATTTTGATTTCCTGTTCATGATGGAGAAAAGAATCATCATGCGTAGTTGTAAATTTATGAGCGCATGATTTTACAAACTTAATGGTGCCATAATAATCTAATTGTAATATTGTAAGGTATTTCTCCCGCCTTCTTCTCATGCCTTCGTGGTGTAGTGGTCTGCATGCTCGACGCGTAACCGAGAGGTCCGTGGTTCGATTCCCGGCGAAGGCGTTGCTCATTTTTCATGTCTCCTGCTTCGTAATAACCTAATGGCTCTACAATATGAGATACGAAATTATAATTTAAAACTTTTTTCTTAAGCAGAAAGAGAAGGTTTTGCTATATTTTCCTAAAAGTTATATCAATTGTTTTAAATAAGGGTATTATCAAAAACAGTTTTGAATCTGAGTTCGATTTAAATTTTATTTTTCGTGCCAATGCTAAAAGATTTTAAAACTATTGGGACTATATTTCATTCATGCATAGGACTACGTTATTCAAAATTTGATGCCTCTAGATACCGTTGTTTTTTCACAATGCGAGAAACGTTTATGGATTCATTCAGATTCTTCATTAATTAGTTTTTTTAAATATAATACAGGACGATAATATTTGGTGGCAACAGTTTGAAAAGTGAATCAACGGAGGAGGTGAAAAGACGCAAAATGGCGTTTTGAGAGTAATAGCTCTTTGAGTCTAACGCCCTTTTGGGTTAACAAAAAATGCGAACTTCATAACATATTTGTGAATAGTCATCAAAATTGTACTTTTATGTAAAAGGATAAATGGTGTATACACAGTTTTTTTAATGGGAAGTCTGGCATTCTACAGCAGCTTCTATAAGTATAAACCAATATAAAAATTAACCCAAATATTTTGGCGAATGGATGTGAAAAATAAAAATTAAAAAAAACAAAAACAAAATCTGAAAAGTTTCAGATTTCAAATTGCGTTCAAAGGAGCGTTTTTTTAACGTTTTGTGTGTTACCATTATTTATTAAATATCATGCTCTTTGCACTTAAACCATAAAATTCAGTTCAACAGCAACATCACAAAATAATTTAAAATGAGCATATCTTTAGAATTTCCGATACACAGTTCCTCGCGCTGGAGATAAAAGGGTTTTCTTTCCCGTAGAGTGTTGCCATTGCTCGCTTTTAAATCGTTGAGTTTGTTCATCAAAAATTCGTTTAAGTTTTCTAAAATATGAGAAAAATAATAAAACAAATTGCAAATTCCAAATTTGGGCTTCCAGATGTGCATATTCGGGTTTAAACGTACGTTATTCAAAATCGGATGGCTCTAGATACAGTTGTTTTATCACATTTGGAGAAATGTGCATACATTTATGCAGATTCTTCATTATTTAATTTCTTTAAATCAAGTACAAGGCGATTACTTTTGGTGGCACTAATCTGAAAAGTGATACAGCTGTTTATAGTGATTAAACGCAAAATCTCAAAACGAAAACAATAGTCCTTCAGGGGCAAAGCCTCTTTGCACTAAAAATCTATACATTTATCAAAATAAAAAAGAGACACGAAATTTATTCAAAAGCCCGACATACATTTTTTTTCGAAAAAAAAATATTATTGAAAACAATATATTTAAATCGAATTAATATCCTTCTTAGTCATATTGTTGTATTTAATAAATGCGATTATTTAAGTAAATTTTATTGAAAACTATTTATACCTTACCATGTTCATGTATAATGTTTATGAAAAATTAAATGCCAAAAGACAGGCATATGAAAAAAAATAAGCCCAGGTTTCCGACTTGCTTCTTTTGCATATTTGCTTGCTTATTTTGGAACAGACTGCCTTCGGAACCTAATTCAAATGCAGCTTGCGAGACTACTTGACAAGAGATTGCTATATAAATATGTTTATGTTATCAAAGAAACGCTGTTTTTAATCCATTTTGGATGCCACAGAATCGATTAACTTTGACATTTAGAAAGCATGTTACCTTGTTATGTATCGAATCATCGATTTCTCCAAAGTGAAATTTTATTGAAATGCATGATTTTAGTTCGGCGTAGTTTCCTTGAATTTTTAAAATTGCTTTCAGTTCTTTTGGAAAAAAGGACATTTATAAAAAATTGACTGTTCCTGTAGATACTCAGTCTTTTCAATTTTAAATAGAAAAAAACAACTAGAGTAGGAAAAATACTCTTTAATGTGAAAGAATAAATAAACTTGTAAAGAAATAAGTGTTAATTAAGATAATCTGAATTTCGCTTAGTTATGTGAGTAATCTTAAATCGTATATTTTTAAGCTATTTCAGCTAAAATTATTAGCAGACTAATTTTCAATAAAATAAAGCTTTTTTTTCTGTCTTGTTGCAGTAAACATTTTAGATAATCATGATTTACCCAATTATTATGAGGAGTAGGATCGTAGGAGGGATGCGTTTAATTGCGTTGAGAACTAAAATAAGGAAAATTTAAGTGTAATTAAGAGAAGGATATTTTTCTCTATTTATTTACTAAAATTGGATCAAATTAAATACCTGTCCTTAAGGACCTGAAGTTTGAAGCATTAAACCAACAAGACTTAAGTTGTTTTTTTAAACTTAGGGCTTTGATTTAGCAATTTGTGATAGTAGTAACTTACTTTAATTCATCTGTTTCTTTTAACTACATTAATTTACTCTTTCTAGTTAACATCTGCATTGGAACTTTGATTATCTATCAGTCTCGAGGCAGTCGTTGTGATGGTTAACAGAACAGACGGATAACGGAAACTGTCTTTATCAGAACCATCAAACAAGTCATATGGACAGCCGTCTTCAACTTATCGGAGAAGACTCAGGTGTTATAAACACGTTGTAGCAGGCGCCTGGGCTGGTAGCCGCATCCTGTGTAGTCGCATCCTGCTAGCGGAGAAAGCCATTTTGTGGTCCTCAGTCGATGGGCGGGTGAGTCCATTTGACTTTAATTGAAAGGGGACAAGGCGTCAAGGAGCAGTAGACCAATCGCAGTAGAGAAGAGTGATGAAATTTATAGCGCGCGATGGCAGAAGTTCTAGGAATATTCTCCCATTATTTCACACACGCTGTATTTATACACGGCTGGCCGGCCAAATTGCAACCCCAAGAAACAAAAGAGATATCACAATAAAGTTTATTTAGTAGATAACATGTTGACTAAGTATCAAATGATAAAATTTATAGACTTCTGTGAACTGTGATTCCTTCCAGAATTAGTAACCAGAGTAGCCGCCATTGTTGGAGATCACCGCTGCCACACGCCACGGCATTGATTCAAAGAGACGTTGGATGAGTTCTTGGGGTACAGCAGACCAAGCAGCTTCCACACGTTGCCAAAGTTGATCTGGTGTGGCAACTTGGCATGTAATCTGGGTCAATCGTTCAGCAACCATGGACCACATGTTTTCTATCTGTGAAAGATCCGGAGAGCGAGCTGGCCAGGGAAGGAATTCAATTTGGCGATTGACGAAGAACCCTTGGACAATGCGTGCCACGTGTGGTCGCGCATTATCCTGTTGAAATATGGCTGTGAGCAAAGCCCTGAAGATAAGGAAGGACAACTGTCTCCAACACCTCGGAGATGTAACGCTGGCTGTTTAAAGTACGGCAATGCGTACTAGAGAAGTGCGAGAGTGATATCCAATACCGCCCCATACCATAATACCCGGTGCAGGACCAGTGTGGAGGTGCATAACGCAGCTGTTCAGCCTCCTCTCTCCACGGTGTCTCCAGACTCGAATCCGACCATCGTAGTGTTGCAGACAGAAGCGTGACACGTCAGTAAAGACAATTTCATTCCATTCTGTCGTCCACGTTCTTCTTTCATCGCACCATTGGCGGCAAAGACGTCTCTGGTTCTGCGTCAAGGGTAGAAAAAGCAATGGACGCCTTGCGGACAGACCACTCTGATGTAAACGGCGTCGAATGGTACGTGCAGACACTGGATGATGCGTTACAGACTGAATGTGCTGTGCTATGGTTACGTGATGTGACTGAGCGATTCGTCACTGCCATGCGCACAATGTTCCTGTCATCAAGTGAAGTGGTGCACTCAGGTGGATGCGATAGAACACGTCGGTCCGTCGTACCCTCCTGCATCCAACGGTTACATATCCGCATTACAATTGTTTGGTTTTGTCCAATACGACTACCGATTTCCCTAAAAGATAATCCACACTCTCGGTAGGCCACTATCCTTCCTCTGTCGAACTCGGATGCTTGATCAAACGATGATCGCTGTTTACTACGAGGCATAATTGATCGTTTTTTTTTAAAAACCACAAGAAAAACACAATTGCCGAACTTGAAATCATCGACAACTCCACGCCTTAAATAGCGCTTCAGGCGTGCGTGATGTGCGTCGGCGCTGAAATTCTAATCATTTGCATATCTCACCTTCCCTTATGCACGTTGTAAATTTCATGTTATTTGCATGCTTCCTTCCAGTTGGAGTGTAGTTCGAAAAATGGCACAAAAAAGAATTATGACTAAAACGCAGCAGAATATGCTGCTGTGTACAGAAAAATCCCGTTTTTTAAGGGAAAAGTTAACGCTAGGCTATTTAGGGCTAAGATATAAAGAGAGATATGGAATACTGTGAAAGAACGGTAAATAGATAAGAGTGAATGAATTAAGATTAATTCAAATCTTTTTAGAAATAAACATTTTAATCATTTTAATTTATAATATGATTAATCTATACCACAATCTAATTGCAAACTAGTTTTTTTTTCATGCTTGCATTAAAAATGTGTTTTCACGCAATTTATTTTACAGCTAATATCAGAAAAATATTTCTTTAAGTAAGAAATTAGAAAGAAAATATTTCTTTCTTAATGTTTCTCCCTTTCTTTTATTTCCTCTTTCTATGTAAATTATTTCTTTCAGGAAAAGAAATAAAATTCATTCGTTCATTACAGTATGGCCGATTCTTGCTGCGTTCAGCTTTAAAACATGCATCAAATGTTTTATTTTAAATAATTTATCCTATAATTAACATGATAGAAAATAAATTTTTAATGTAAAATATATAAAATTATAATAATCTATTCCGTATCTGTGATTAATTCGTATTGGAATTTTTGTCATACGTATATTAGCAATACATTTTTTAAATACTACATTTTTTTATTTTAATTTAATTAAAAGGTAGTAATATTATTTTCACAATGAAAGTACTAAAGTAAAAATAATCAATGTAATCAATCTCCTGCAGTTGAAGAAGTCCTTGTCAAACCAGCGTTTTAACACTTTGACACATGAAATAGACAACTGTAATAATAATCAATATCTCTTTTACAATAGAAAAATCAGAACTCTGCTATAAGCAGTTTTTTTTCGTTTGCAAAGAAACAATTTTTTTAAATCATAATAGATTACAAAAGAAATATTTCATTGTTAACTCCAACTGGGATGGAGTTGACTAAAACTAAACAAATTTTACCATTGCGTTGTGTAATTTGAAATGTTAGTGAACAACCCAATGAACCTTGATGCTAGTGAATCAATGTGTCCTAACATATAAAAAAGAAACACATAAATCAGAATTAACTTTCAAGAAAACCTTAGAGTTTATTTTTTATTTTGAAACATATCAAATTATGTAAAAATCAATTTTAGTACTAAAACCATTTTACCCCGGGGTATGAAAATAACCTGAGATTATTTTACAATTTTTTTTTTAACAGCGAAACATAAACATGTGTTTTCAACAAAAGTTCTGCCAATTTCAAAATAACTACATAAAATCTTATTGCACAGAAAATTAAAGGGAATCAGCTATTCCTAACAACTTAAGATTACCTTCTTAACACGTTTAGAGTATTAACAAAGAGCGAAATTCTATTTCAATTTAGAGATTTAGAGTATTAACAAGCAGCGATATTCTATTTAAATTTTCCAATTTTTCTTAAACTCAGCAAGTACAGTTTTACTATATAACTTAGCATTTTTAGCAGTTCACCAAATAAAACAAAATTTCTAATTTCTTAACAATTTAAAAAAAATCTTTAAACAAACTCAAAAATGATTCATAACAAGCACTTTTTTTCTTATTAGGTTCTATGAGTTACATCACAACCACCCTTTTACGAAAGGTTAGGAGTATTAAAACTGGAGATATTTTATGACAGTTAACAATTTACTTTAATCTCAGCAATGTCAGTATGTTCATCAAAAGATACTGAAATTTAAATTCCTCAAAATCTCAAATCCTTTAATGCAAACAATTAAAATTAAACCATAATTACATTAAAAAAATAATTGAATATCCCTCTTGCTATTTTAGGAGGTAATTAAAAACTGTAATTTTAAGTAAAAATTTCTTAAGTTAAGGCTTCTAGAATAAAAAAAATAATCTTATCTGATCTCTAGCCGGAAACTCTGTAGAAAAGAAAATGATCTATTAGATGGGCACATCAGAATGCAGAATGATTAGACGTAGGAGAGACTACTTCGATATGTGAGAAGGAAAAACTTTGGCGACATGTTGCTGTCTCAAGCCCGGGTAGAATATATGGTCAGGCCCAATCTCATCGGTGAACAGCAGGATGGTCAATATCATCATAGCAAACATCTAGATCTTCATCTGGCAGGATGAGAGCTGCACCCGGTCGCTAGGAGCTGTACGTGCTCTTGGAGTTAGTAAGAGGGAGACATCATCATCAGATTTTCCTTGAAATCATTTTTTTTCCCTTTTTTTTTCTTAAATTGATGGAACAGTCTATGCCCGTAGAAACTCCTGGATTTTAAATGGAATTCGGAAGTAAATTTTAATTATTTCATAACGAAGACTTTCTCTCGAGGAATCAGGGGATTTTTAGACATTTAGCTCATCATTACGATAAATCAAAGGAGCCATAAGCCCCCAGGAACGAAGAAGTATCTTCGAAGCTGCACAAACACCTAACAGGGAGGGAAGCGAAGACAAGAGAAGAGAGCGAGTGACACACGCACCAGCTTTTTGTGAAAATAGGAAACCCTATATCGCCAATCTCCGTTCTACAAGGTGAAAAATCCATTACTCCACACTCCGAACACAACCCTGCAAAAATCTTCCCAAATTCCGAGGTGTTCAACTAAACACAAATTGAAATATCGCTAAGCACGCCAAAGGAAATGCGAAGAATCCGAGCAGGTGCGAGAAAAACCCAAAACCGCACCGGAAATTCTCATTGTATACCTCTTAACACGTAAGGAAAGCCTTAGAATTCAGCTACAAGTGCGACTTTTTTTTCAGTCCTTTCCCTCCCCCCCCCAAAAAAAAATGTTTTCCTCGCAAAGTGTAAAAATTTAGTTAAATAATTGACTGAAACTTAAAAACTGTTAAAGCTAGAAACTTGAAAGTGATCTTAAATTAAAAGGCTAACTTTTCTACATCCAGTGATATAAATTAATAAAGGACCAACTTAAGTTAAGTAATATTAAATCAAGTTTATTACGTAGAAAAGCACCCAATTCCCTTGTGTGTTTTAACGCGTTCACGAGTAACGAGTGGAAGATACGTACAAATCTTAAGTACCCAAAACCCCTAATTAAAATTAAACCAAAGCAAATATAAATACAGGATATTAAATAAAATAACGTTGTGTAGCATAAATTTAGAATAATAATAAAAATTAATTCTTAAGTCAAACTTAAATAATTAAGGGAATTTGCTACACAACATCATGAAGAAACCCTCAGTCTTATAGTATTATTACTTTATAACGTAATACAATAATAATTCTGCTGATAAGCCCACCAGCGGCCAAGGGGTAGAATCGCTAAACGCAGATAGTTCGGTCCGAGGTTCGGATTCCCTAAACGGGCTGACGGCATCGGCGTTTTCGTGGCTTTCCCCATGTGTAACGTTCATACGAGCCTGTTTCCCTCAGAATGTTTTCCCTTAGAAACCAGTTTTAAATCGTAATAAAATTACACACACACACACAAAAAAAAAGAAATGAAAAAAAAGCCGAAAAGCCTTCAGGTTTTATATTACGCCCCAAAAAGCGTTTTTCTAAATTTTTCGTTTTGCCTTTACTTATTAAATACCATGTTCTTCGTACTTAAACCATAAAATTCAATTCAACAGAAATATCATAATTTAAAAGGACCATATCTTTAGAATTTCCGATACACAATCTCGAGCGCTAGAGATGAAAATGTTTTTTCCCTCTTTTTTTTTTTCAGTGTATTGCTCTCTTTGAAATTGTTGAGTTTCTTAATCAAAAACTCATAAATGCTTTACAAAATATGAAATAGATAATAAAACAAATTCTCAGTTCCAAATTTTGGCTTCCAGATGCCTATATTCGAGTGGAAGATTACTTTATTCAAAATTTGGTTTTTCTAGGTACCTTTTTTTATCACAATGCGAGAAACATTCATACATTTATGCAGATTCTTTATTATTTAATTTTTTTAATATAATAAAGTGCAATAATATTTGGTGGCAATAATTTAAAAAGTGAAGCCTCATTTATAGTAAAACGCCACAAAATGCCAAAACGAAATTAGTAGCTCTTCTGGGCTAAGGTAGTTTGGGCCATAGTTCTATAATATTTTTTTGTTTCATTTTTATTTTACAGTATTGTGAATTTCGCATAATAATGAACGACATTCCTTATTGTGTACACAATATTATTCGTAAGGTATTCGACTGTTATATTTTAAAATAAACTTAATTCTTGCTGAACATAAATCGAGTAGACGTTTCTCGGATGTCTATATTATTATTAACTAAAAAAGGATTATGTGTTAGATAAAATCTTATTATCTTCTACATTTTTAAACTATACAATTACAATATATATCTATAATTTCAGGAAAAGTATAAATAACATTTCTTTCAGTAGAAATTGCGTTCTTGTTTTCTGTATGTGGCTCCAAATACTCTCTAAGTTCATCTCAAATTAAATAACTATAAATTTTGGCAATCTGAAATATGCGAGGAAAACATCTTCTGGCAGAGCAAAAGCATCAATATATTTTCTATAAATTGGCCGATTTAGAGATCTACTACCGTATTCTTCGTTTAAATACGAAAAAATTAGAGGCGAAAACACATACAAAGCCATTGTTTACTTAGGACGTCAACTGCACAAGCCTGACTGACGACGGGGCAACACTTTTCCCAGCGCTTCCGACGACTTCCGTACTCACAGAATATGGGATGTCGATCAGACCTGTTTTTCACTAGCAGTCTGCTCTTCGCGCTTGAGGAACGATATCAGGTTGTTCAGACGCTCCTTCGCATCCTTTGCAGAAGTGGAAGAAGGGCTTCGCTTTTAGAAAGCCCTCATCAAAACATGATAAGAATAGATGAATGTAAGAATAGATGCACATGTCCGTTATAACGCCTAGTGTTTCAAGAGCTTGTAAATAAGTTTCAAAAGGTTTCAAGTCATTCTTTTAAATCATCACCAAACTGTCTAAAGTGTAATTTAGACAAAGCAATCTTTTCCTCTGAACTTCTAGTTTCTAGAATTGAGAAGAAACAAGATCACTCCAAAATTCCTTTAGGAAAATCTGGGTCACTTTTATACTCATTGCATTTTGAAACAATATTCTTCAAATCAGAAATTTTTGCCGATTTCGTCTACCAGACGTTTTAAGTCTTCTTTCTTCACGTTTTCACTGATAAAGGCATCATTTAAAGCTCGGTAAATAAATGTCGGTTAACTTGACCAAGTCCTATTAGTGGACGCCAAGTGTAAGATGCAATCCAAAAATTAACTGAATTTATGCTAAATTATTTTTGAGCTTCAGGCTCCATAAAGGCTTTAATAATAGTTTCTTTAATAAAGAAACATTACACTTCCAACATTCTCAAATAAAAATGTTTTCATTTACAATATATTCTACTAAGAAATTTGAGAGAATTTCACATTCTAATATATATATATATATAT
>KK120613.1:94753-117205 GCA_000611955.2 Stegodyphus mimosarum
ATTCATTTTACAACAAAATGAAATTGAAATTAAATATTGTTGTCACTCACAAATTATATTAATAACACGTCGTTCGTATATGTAAAAAAATACCATGCTTATATTAAAACAAATAAATGCTTAGTAAGCAGACGATAACACTGATTTTATTGTTCTTAAATTGCTTAACTTGTATATCAGTAACAAGCAGATTAAACTTAAAAGGAAAATTAAATATCTTACGTTTCGCCAAATGGCAAAATACTGGCAAACTGAAGGTAAAATACTTAATTCAATTCGATAAAGTATTACATTTTATGTTCGCTATATAATATCTTTAAACATAAATGAAAATTGAAGTCTGAAAACAATAGCCCCGAATATAAACAACATTTTTGTAATGAGAAATATTTACGTCTGACTGTTTATGAACGGTCAAATTTAGTACAGAAGACATCAAGTAAACTTTCTTATCTGTGCGGTAATATTATCCGCCGTAAGAAAATTTAAAGAAAATTTATCAGCTTCAAAACTAAAAAATAAAAAAAAAATCATTAAAAATTGTGAAATTGTGAAAGATAGTTTTATTGCGTTACAAGCACAATTTTTCTTTTTCTTACAATGTAAATCTTCACTCATGTATAGTCTGAAATAATTGTGCTGCCCTCTATCATCGCGTAAGTAAAAAATTTCATTTTCCCGTAGTTCATTGAAACATAGATTAATGAACTTTCAGTAATAACAATATTTCTAAAGACGAAGAAAGATCATTGCAAATTTTTGCTATTTGCTCATTATTCAAGTCATTTGAATAAAGTTTTCTTAAGCATGCAAAACATTTCAAAATTTGAAACTTTTCATTAAATTACTGCATGAAATTTTTATTTATCAATGCATGTCGTTATCATTCATAAACCTAATGTTTATTTCCTAGTTCCATATATTTATATCCACTTTTACTGAAATTTTACTTTTATTATTTAAGAAATATTCCAAGAAACACTTAACATTTGGCTTTGCCCTTTTTAAACAATTCATTTTAAATGTACGTTTTTATGTTCTATAGTGCATTTATGTACGTTTTTATATTTATATTTGTATGTCCGTATGTTTATATTTGCATGTAAGTATTTATGTTTATATATTGTTTTTATGTTTAATATTTTTAAAAATTTTATGTACGTTTTTATGTTTAATTTCTGGAGCACGATTTCTAAATTATTAGACCTAAAAGTTTAATTTCATTTCGTTCGTTAAAACTGACACATGTCAACATCAGTTTCTATTTCTTTTCTAATTTTATGAGTTTATATGTTTTAATTTTTTAAACGTTAATCCAAGTCTTCAAGACACTGGATTGGAATCTGAAGCTTTTAGCTTGCTATTTTATTGGGGAAAGAGGACAACGGACTTTTTTTTTTAACAATGACTGATAACATTGAAAATTTAGTCAATATTACTTTAACTGAGTAATTACTCAAATGTGCTTCTGTTATTTAACTTCTAATGTTCAGTGCAAATTAACCAAAAGTAGGTTTTTCCTTTTTGCTTCCTTGTGCGAAGTAAAGGAAGTATTGTAATCACGGAAAATTTCATGGTATCAATATTTCAACGAAAATATCCATTTTGACCGCTATCGAATACAATTTAACGATGTTTTTGCTTGACATCTGAACGTAAGGACAGAATAAAGGACACTTTTCCCCCAAACGGATTATAAAATTAGTTTATTTAAAAAGGATTCGGAAGCAAATTTTTCGTGACATCTCTACGTAGTTATGTACATATGTAAATATGTATCTTTCATAACTCAAAAAAGACTAGCCTTAAAATATTGAAATTTTATATATAAGACTGCGAATAACATATAATTGTGCACCTCCCTTTTTGGTTGCAATCGGCCGTAGCAAAAGCATACACCCAATCTTTTATTCGGCTCGATGAAGTCAGTTGTTTTAAAAATTCTTCAATGTTGATAAATTGGGCATTTTTTGCTTTAAAAATGATTGAATTATGTTTTCTTACTTTCCGGTTAAGGTTTTTATGCCTGCATGAAGTAGTTGTAGAATTATCAACAATTTAAAAGTTGTGTAAGTGCGGCATTGTTTACATTTGAAACTTAGCAGAATAGTGAATTTAGTTTCTGCTCCCTCAGTGTCTTTTCGCCGAGTGGGCCAAAAGTAAACTTTCAGTTTTGTGCATCGAAAAATTTATCTTTTTCTAGGCTGCCCGAATTGCTTGATTTTGGGTAGAAACTCTAATTTTAATTGTAAAAAATGTTAATTTTAATTGTAAAAATTTTTTCAATTGTTTTAACTGTATTTGCTGTTTTATGTTTTTCCATATTTTTCAATTTTTAAGGAAGATATATTGAGTTTACATGAATTTTTGCCTTGCCGCGAACTGGGAACTGAATTAATTGAATGAGAAATATAGCTCTAATGAAATTCGAGGAAATAAGTTTTAATGAAATGCAGCAAAAATGTGCATAATTTAATAGGCCGTAACAAGGAAGTCATGTGGTGTCCATATCAGATTTGTCAGTTTTGTGGAATCGTTGAAATAATATTTTTAGCTAAGACCTATTTAATTATTATCGTATTCTGAACAATATGGTAACTTAAATAACGAGGAATGATATCTATGAAATCCTGCCGAAACTGGAATATTTAAAATGTCGTATGCGTTGGTTATTCTGTTGTCTTGTAAGCTAGTGGTTGTGCATTCTATATAGGAAGATTGCCATGTGTAATTGAATGTTTTATTATACACTTTCATGAATACTTATATATTACAGGATGATTTATTGTCTCGCAAGACTAGTTAGCTAAGGGATACAAATGCTAAGTGTTTAATATTTGTTTCATTTCCTATGGATAAGCACAAGTTTTAATGAAAAAACAACAGTGTGATGAAAACCCTTTCTTAATCCCTTATCGAAGGAAATGACTGCTAAATTTTCGAATTTTAGTTAGTGTTCTGTTCAAGTAGAATGGTCTTGCAACACGTAAGTACTTCGTATATTGATTGTAATGCCCAAAGTCCTGAGAAAAGGGAAGTCATGATTTACAACATGCAATATTCTTTAAAGTGCAAGTCATATAAATTCCGGAAATACTTCCCAAGTAACTCTCGAGTGAATGACCTCATGTACCGTGCAATTTGAAAAGTGAGCGTTGAAAATTTGAAAAAAAAAATAGAAAAAGAAGAGATGGAATTGCCTTGGTGATTTGAGCAATGAATTTCTGAAGAAATGAAATCATCAGAAATAATCATACTTTTCAGCTGATGGTATTTTATTTTTAACAAAATCCCGAAAGATGTATTCAGAAGTTTATGCACGGTGCATCTGAACAAGTGGGGAAAAGTTTAGAGGGTGGCAAAAGACAGCTATACGAGCAATATTCGTCATAGAATGCATGGTCGGAACGCAAGCAGTGAGACGTTAAAGCGTTGTTTTTGTCTGTCACACTTAAAGAATTAACACAAAAGTAAGAGGAGATACTTCAAAAAAATATTTTATTAACAGAACACGTTCACAGAAACTGCCCAAAATACCTTCCACCAGCTGTAATGCAGGCTTTACACCTGCGGGATAGAGATTGACACATTTACGGAAACACCAGGCATTTCGCAAATAGCGCCGCCAATAACGGCGATCCTGGCGACTAGATCCATATTGTTTTCAATGGGGCAGTCGTAAATTATGGTTTTCATATGGCCCCACAGGAAAAAGTCCAAACACGAGATGTGGTGCTCTTGGTGGGCAAGGTATAAGACCATCTCTACCAATCCATCGCCCTCGAAATTTCGTCTTTCTTATAACCAGCAATCCTCTCGGTAATCCACGGTAGAAAATGCCGTTGGGCGAATTCTTGTGAATCTAAACTACATAGGAGGTTCACGGTCCATCGGCAGTGGTCTTTGGATTTTAAATTTGATCTGCTAAGTTGGAGATATCAGTAATAAGTTGGAGGATGTTAGGCTCGTGAAAAATTTTAAAAATATTTATACATTATCTTCTGTATTTTTATGTCTGATGTTTTTTAGGGCGTCGCTCTATTTAATTCCTGAAGTCGAGTGTTGTTCTAAGTTTATCTTTAAAGCTGGAAAAGCTTCTTTTTTCATCGACGTTATGGCTCTGCCGCTCCATTTGCTGCTCGGTCTGTGGTGGACCCTTGCAATTCATTAACAAATCTTATGTGATTGCTTTACAGAGGAAAGCTAAATCTTATGCTCTCATAGAGAGCCGATAAAAGATAAACAACGGGAAATTATTACTCACCTGCCGAAGAATCTGTATATCGCTCCCTTTAATTATTATTCGTTTAAATCAGCATAGTGTGTAGAGACATTATGTTATTTCGAAGCAGGATACATGAAGCATGAGCAACGCCTTCGCCAGGACTCGAACCACGGACCTCTGGAATACGCGCCCAGCGTGTTGACCACTACACCACGAAGGCATGCGAAGAAGGCGGGAGAAATACCTTATATACTCCGCTTTTAAAGGGCGACTGGGGATTAGGGAACCCTATCACCAAATCTCGGTGGTGGAGAATTATCATCCACCACCTTTTTTAGTTCGGGCACCACTGTAGAGATATTAGGTATTTTTGAAGCAGGAATATTGAAAAATGAGCAACGCTTTCGCCGGGACTCTAACCATGGACCTCTGGAGCGCCCAGCACGAAAAGTTGCATGAAAGATGGGCATAAGTAGTAGAAAATGATAATTGCTATATTAATTATTAATGTCACTGAATAGCATTTTTTCTTTTTTCAGCTTGCTTGTGTCAATCCTGAATTACTTTGCGAATGAAGACGATATTTGATTGTTTCGAAAGTTCAACGTTTACCCACTTCTAATCTAAGCACGAGATTTAAAGATATGCGTTTGCAATAGAACCGCTGATGAAACAGCTTCACTCTGTAGGAAATAACTGTGATATTACCGATCGAATATTGTGTTTCGTATCCAGTCGAAATATTGTGTTTTCGTATACAGGTAAATGTAATCATTTAAGTAATTATCTTTTAAAAGAAAATCTTTAATCAGTCTAAGAATCAAAAACTGATTTCCTTATTTACTGTCTGTTTAGATCACTTTCTTGTCGATAAAAGAAAGTTTAACAAGAAGTCGAAAATAAGAAAAATACATATTTTTGTGGGAAAAACCAAAAGATTTATTCAAAAAGGAAGTTTCACACACTGCTTGAAAGATAAGCAAAAAATTACTGTAAATAATAACCACTATTTACAAAACAAAACTTTTGTACTGTTTGTTCTTCATTTGAAACTGTAGGTGTGAGCCTTGAATTATTTACGATCAAACCGAACATTCCATAAGGCACGCAAGATAAGACGAAATTCATTTACTTGTATATAATAAAACCTCTTGATCTACCTAATACACATGTGCTGGAAATTTGAATTTAAGTCTAAATCAATATAGATGTTGCAAATATGATAAGTGGTTGTCATAGTATTTTAATGAGTCTATATTGTGCTTTAAATGCTAATTATTCTCATATGTTTGCCTCTCGCCGAACATACTGTTTATTCCGCAATTAAATTTGATTTACGTAGAAATACAGTCAGTTATCTGGCATGGAAATGAAATAATAAATTCGGATAGTATCAGAGTTAAAATTTATATCTTTTGAAGTAACAATTGAGTTTCATACGTAGTTGCTTAAAATATTGCGGACATTTTCATTTCATTCGGTCCGATATGCATCTAAAAGACATATCTAAATCTGATGCTAGAATCTAAAACGCATGTTCAGTGGTTTCTGCTGTTCATTCGACTTGTTTCACTAATGCAATGCAAACATTCTCGCTGTGTTATCTTCGATGTTTATTTGCTCGTCTTGCAGTTTCTCTAAGTTTATTAAAACAATGACGATGCACCGTTTCTTTCCCCTCATTATACCAGAATATTATGCCTCTAGAACAAGTCCTATATCGGCTACAGTGGAGTAGGCAATGAGGGATTTTATATCTTTTAGTTCTGTAACAATTTATTCTCGTTCCTGTTCCCAAATTAGTCTTATTCTAATGAATCAATTTCTAAATGCATTTAACTTTTGCAAGACGAAGGGTATAAAGCGGATTAGTCAAGAGCCTCCAAGCTTTAACAACACAGCGGCTAAAATTCTGAAACTTTCTAAAGGTGCTTCTACGTGAGCTTTTAGAGTCAAAGGTGAAGGGAAACTATAGATGAACATGTGAATGTAGGGCCGAACACCCGGACGGCTTTTTACATAAGTCGGGTATTTTCCGGTACCCGCAACTATCTAGTTGAGAACACCCTCCCGGCTTCCTAGCAGCATCGGGAGTTTATTGACAGCAACACTATACATACATGGTCATGCAGAGGCTGCCACAAAACGTAGATTTACATAGATTTAGGTGCTTGAAGCAAGTGCGTACATGTCCTTTTGGGTGAAAAGAGAGTTGTGGTTTTATGTTCCATCGCTTAAACTACAATTGGCCAGACTTATACATATACTTTGTAAGATCTACTGTCTATCTCTTGAGTGAAATCTGGAGAGTAGTGACTGCACAGAAGAAGGGTTAAAACTACTCTTTATTACACTCTTTAAATTATTTACAATGCGTCAACTCGACGCTAG
The DNA here is from genome assembly GCA_000611955.2 of Stegodyphus mimosarum. NCBI lineage: Eukaryota > Metazoa > Arthropoda > Arachnida > Araneae > Eresidae > Stegodyphus > Stegodyphus mimosarum. Next base: position 101,370 of record KK120613.1, read on the forward strand.
GCCACTGCGCCTCTGCTTGGGCGGAAACTGAAACAGTAGAATACAGTACCTACAGGGCTTAGACAATCTTGTTCTCTAACATCGCGTTGATGATCGCGCTAACATTACATTTAGTGGCAGCAAAATAATAGCTGTTACGCTACGTTTAACCAGCAATAACTGCTAAGCCGAAGCTCGAGCTCACAGAGTTTTCCCAGACTCTCTCTAACTTTCCCTTCTAGTCAAGTAATAAAAAATACATTTTCTTTTTATGTAGAATTTCGTATAACGTGATAAAAATTATATTCAAAATAAAGCAATAGGAAATATTCGTCTAGAGTAGTTTTATAATCGTTTCTTCAAAAATTAATTTGGTGTAAAGAACAGCAAACGTTTACATTTAAGACGTGAACTTTCAATGGTAATATGACTGTACCTTTAAAACATCTTTTTATTTATTCCAAGTTCTCTAAATGAAAATAGCTTACAAAGCAAAACACAAATTGAACTGAGAAGTCCAAGGTTGTATGACGGTCGGTTTCATTTGTTTTTTCACTTTGCCATGACAAAGAAATTTAAATGACAACAGGGTAAGAAAGAAAATAAAAGAAATATCGAAGCAGCCAATTTAAAGCTGAGGCAGTATGCTTCTCAAAATCTCGTAGCTTGTAATTTCCTTGCGGCAAATTATTTTCATGGACACAATTCAGACGTTTTAGAATGACAGCGAGTTTGAGAATGTTGGAACTGGACTTGTTTTTGACAGATTATTCTAAAGACCGTTCAGGGCTAGAGGTATAAAACTAATGCTTGCTAAACACTTTATTTTGCAAGCTTTTCGATGCTTCATATTCAGACTAAAATTTCTTCCTATAAAATGATGTCATAAAATAAATGCGTAAATGTATTCTCACATTCTGTTGTGACTACTTTCATGATTTGTCTCACTTGTTTGACATTTGCATATAATAAAGTTCCCGAATTTCACAGTGGCTAAAAAGCAATGACTGAGCATGTTGTTGACGTACGCTCTGGGAGCCTTAGGGGTGACAATATAAATTTGTTCAGCTATAACGCAGTTCTGAAAGCTATTGAAGGACCTCTGATGTCTCTTCCTCTCATGAGAGCAAGTTCAACTTGACTGCATTTTAAATACCCCTATGCCAAAAAATGGCAAACAATTTTGCTATCTACAGGATCTAAAGCGGGGATTTGGCTCCTCTACCCCACAGCAAAAACTAAGGAGGCAATATAAGTGCCGTAGTACCTTTGCCACATGGGGCTCTTAAAATATTGTTGAGCCAAAAGTCTTCTTGAGAGGTTGGATTGAAAGGGAAAATAGTCTGGAGATCCTGGAATCCGTCCCCAGGGGAATGTTTCTTCAAAACTGAGGATGAAGATGGGCAAATTCGTACTACCACCTATAAAGCTCCAAAAAGTAAAGACAGGCGAAATCCTTCCCTCTTGGCCATCATAAAATTAATGTATTTAATCTGATGCTGTTGTCAAATAAATGATAAGCCGCTGCAACAAAAAACAGAAACTGTTTTAGAATAAAACTGTGTTTCAGCTCTGAAATATTTGAAGATATAAGTTTATTCTGCGAAGTAATGAAAAAAGAAGCATTAAACAGTAATTGTGCTAATATCTTATGCGCTTTTAGAGGGTTCTGGGAAGTGAATACTTTAATTTTTTTTCCGATAACAGAAATAAGTCGTTTATTTCTACTTTTTCGTTAGGCTATGTTAGGATATTTTATAGACTCATTAGATTACTTTGAAGCAGGAGTATATGAAAAATGAGGAATGCTCTCGTCGGGACTCGAATCGAGTGCTACCTAACCGTGGACTCGAATGCGCGCCGAGTGTGCTACAGTTACATCACAAAGGCACGCAGAAAAGAGGGAGAAAATTCCTTGTACACTTCCCCTTTTAAAGAGCAACTGGGGATTAGGGGAAACGGTCGCCAAAACACGGTAGTGAAGAAACATCCTCAACCACCTTTTAGTTCAGGCGCCGCTGTAGAGACATTAGGCTTTTTGATGCGGGAGACGGGAAAAATGAGCAGTGTCCTCACCAATTCTCCAACCAAGACCTCTCGAATACGCGCCGATTGTTTTACCATTACATTGCAAATGTATGCAGAAAGGAGGACGAAAATACCTTGTAATTTGAATATGGCAAAGCCAAGGGCTATCTGCCTAAGAGGAGGAGCGTTTTGGTGGAAGACGTTCTGAGGGAAACTGTTTCGTATTCAAGTTACGCGTGTTGAAAACCACGAAAAACAAACATGCAGCTAGGTCGTTCTCTTGGAATTGACTTAAAGTAGGTCGAACTACCAGTATTCAGCGGTCTTAATTACTCGACGACTGGTGGAGCTCCACGTTTTGTAGGGACAAGTTAATACACCAGCTATATCTCAGACATAAAATCTAAGGACAATTTGAAATGCTCTAATCAAAAAATGAAAAACCAGATTTAGATATATTGCAACAGCAATTTTAAAAGCAAGGAAAAGTTAGGAAATTTGAGAACGTTCGGTAAAAACAAGCAGCTTTCCCTGAAAAATGAGAAACATTATACATAAAGTCAGTGTTAAAAAAAGTGAAATCTAGGAGTGAAAAACGAAACGCAATCTATTCCAAAAAGCAATTTCTCATTAGACTTATTTGTAGATACCACTAGCATATATACAAATCATTAAATTAGTTTATAGAAACTGGAACTTCTAGAATCAAATTATGATGAAAATGAACTTATTCACAATGATATTATTTCTATTTAAATTAGTAGCTTGAAAAAAATAATATTTTAGAAAAACTGACAACACAATGAAAAAGTTAGCAATTGAAAAAAATCTGGTGTTCTAATGTGCCTCAATTCTAAGGCTTTATTTGTTTATAGTGATATTTACGTGGGTAAAAGGTACTTTTAGATTCAAAGATATTTTTCTATAAAAGGGCTAAATTTAATACAGTTAGTTAAAACAAAGTATGTTAAATAAGCTACGAAGAATATAAAATTTTAATATGCTATCAAAGCAAAGATGTCCTGTAATGCTTTTACCAGTCTTAAGAAGTTTATCTATTGCATCTTACCGGCAAAACTCATCATAGTGATCGAGCTCTAACAAAAACTAATTTTCATTCACATTTTGTGCATTTTTTGATGAATTAAAATTGGTTTTGTGAAGGAGTTATTTTCACAGTAATATTTAATACATTGCTCGACATCTGGAGCACAATAAGTTACACTCCTCCCCATTCTAATAGGGCTTTCAAGAGGTTACAAAATATAAAAATGTTAAATTTACAAAGCAAATATGTATTTTAAAGAGATAACTAATGTTTCAAGAATCTCATCAAATAAATTTTAACGTAAAACTAACGAGCCTCTACCGATTAGCAGATTATGTTCAGTTGCCTGTGAACTTTATTTTAATGAAAACTTTTTTTAATATTAATTCTTTCTTGTTATGCATTTCTGCGTACTCCACCCAAAATACAAAATAAGAGAGTTTAAATAGAGAACGAAAATCTCTGTTTAGTGGAAGAGTATTGACAACTTTAGTCAGGAGCACTATTATTCTCAACTTATATCTGTCGTAGCTCTGCGCTAATTGTCAGTGAGTTTGGCCTGAGCTAATTATCTGTGAATTTAGCGCACTAGCACTGAAGCCGGTTCTTAATATTTGCATTTAAAATAATTGAAGTGCTGTTATATTCTCAGGCCACAAAAAGCAGCTGTTTAGTTTCTATTAATGTTTTAGTCAAGCCGAATTTACAACAAATGTTGTAGTTTTATGATGTGCTGTTATCACTTTGCTTTTGGGATTTTAAGTTAAAGCTAAGATGAGAATTCGTTCGGCACTTAAGACAACTTAGAGTTTAAATTAAGTGATATTAAAATTTAAGGAATAACTATAAATATATAATTCAATTATTAACCTGCTCTTCAACAGGGATAATGGTTAATTACTTTGATTGCCGTACCAAAGGGCCCGGATTCGAATTCCGAAGAAGGTATGAATGTTTGAAAATGTACAGTGTCTGTGCGCATGGAGGCACTGTAAATATGCAGACAGCCAAAAGTTTTCTTGTAGGGTTGGTGGTAGGGGAAGAGGGATGGGAGATTCTCGAACTCATTTCTCAGCAATGCTGTCCTTCAAATTGGGAGTGGAACTGATCACAATCGTACTGTCACTTGTACGGTGTCCAGGGGTCTTGCAAACCACAGGGGCAATCTTAAATCTTTGTCACGATGGATTTCGTTGGTCTGCTGTGATACCAGACAAGTGAGATTAGTCACAACAGCAACACAAGCACTAGCCTAAATCGAAAAAATTTAAATACATCGAGATTCATGTAGATTTAGAAATTCAACAGTAATTATTTGTAGTACACTTGAAATGCTGTTTTCATTTACTATCGGATGTTTTTTCACTGTTATCTTATTAAATCTTTCAGAAATTTATTTTACTTCTTTTAAGAAATAAAATAATGCAAAAATTAAAAAAATTCATATCCTATAAACTAAAATGAAAAGTTAGTTTTAACATAAGTATGCTAACAAATTTTATTAATTTTCTCTCAGGAGAGACAGTGAATGCAATAAGTGCTCTGTACTCTCCTCTAATTCTATTTACCTAACGTAAGAACTTTTCCTTAATTTCCGCTCCAGGGGAAGCTCACATCAAAAACACTTTCTAACTGCATCGGAAGCAGTGTGTGGCCTGATAATTTATTTCAGCGCTACTAAAGTGTAATCTGACCTACGTCCAAGTGAACGTCTATCCAGGGAGTAATTCTATGTCGTTTCCATACTCTGGGAACTGTGTTTGAGAAACAGGGATTAGAGAGAGAAAAAAAAAAAAAAAACTGAAAAACTTCATTAATATAAGGCGAATAGGTAGAATTTCTTTTCACTCCATATATAATCTAAGATAATAAGCATAAATTTTCAACCAGGAATAATTTCGTTAAATTTCGAAAAAATGAAAAAAAATCAAAATGGAATAAAAAATTTGCAAACCTAAAACTTAAAATTATTTTCCATCACCTCAAAGAATGTACCATTAAAGTTTCAAAACGTTTAAAAAATTTAGAAAATTGAAAAATATTAATCATTAGATTAAAAAGCAATGGAACTGTTTTTGTGCAAGAACAGACAACCTGTACTGCATACAAAAATGAGAATTTAAGTCAGTGTGTCAGGACTGAGTGTTCGGTGCATATTCTTGGAAAACATATTCGTGACAGCTTAAAGTCCTGATCTTGAACAGGGAGCTGAATGCAGCTATGTTCTGTGGTAGAATATTGTGATTAAGTGGTAGAAGAACTGCACTTTAAAGGAATTTAAAATCCTCTTTTATTAAATCACAATTATTTACATCCACTTCCCAACTCGGGAGGGATACAGAAAATAGAGACCGCACTTGGGTCTAAAATGAACAATCAAATTTAAACTAAAAGCTAAATAGAAATTAAATGGTCGTTGCTCACAGAGCTATAACGCGAGGTTGGCCTCTAAACTAAATGGTGCGTAGCACGATTTAACTAATACTGAAGCACTTGGAATTGCTTCAATAAGCAATCACGTAAAAGCGTTATGGCTTAGAATTTAAATGCTAGCTAGTCAGGCGAACGTCGAATAGAGTAACCGTGGTCTGAGACTAAAAGCTCTCTCACACTGAGAGGTTCCTACCTCTCGCTTAAATATAACTTGGCTACACTTCAAATTAGTATAAAGCTGAAACGCGCGCTTATTCTAACGGGAAGTTGAAATGAGAAGAGAAAGAAAAGGAAAAATTAGAATAAAACTTTGTTAGTTTAACTAAAACCTTACAAATGTAGGAGTTAATTAGCCTTTTAATATTTAAGGACTTTTAATTATGTTGCATTTAAAATGTCTTCTTTAATGTGCATAAAAACCAGGGGGAATTTATGCTAAATTTTGTAATTAAAGGTTGACTTAAATATTGAGGACGATCGATAATGATTTAGTCTAAGAGAAGTAAAATGAGGAATATATTGTTACGTGCGTAAGGGTTCGTAATAGACTGAATGAGCACACAACTTGAGGAAATTTATTTTTCAAAAAGAAAATATAGTTTTGGAACTCTTTACACAAAAATACTTGTACACTTTTCTCAGTATGACTGAGAGCAGTCAGTAGTTACCACTTAAAACTACTAAGAGCATTGAATTCAAGACAATGCGAAGAGCATCTAAAAGAGAAAGTCGCGGTTATGTCTTAATAGTCTGAGCTGAACTGAACTCTTAATAGTCTGGAAACTGATGCTCTTTGCGGTCTAATATAATTTTTCCCCGTCTGCCGAGAAATGTTCAGTATCTTCGATTTTTCGAAATTGCTGGAAGGCATACACAGTTACACAACATAGAGCTGCGTACTATACTTACATTGGGTTCCGACCAGTTATAGTTACACAGGAATGCGACAAAATGTCGCTAAATGTTCTCGAAACTTGGCGACCTCTCGAGATTTCTCGCCAATTTTTTCGCCAGAATTGAGACTTCAAAATTATAGTCACTTACCTCAGAGTTAAATGGAGTGACCCTGTAGCCTTACGTTTCCGATAATATTTCGCATTCTGATCCCTTTCATGTTATAGTACGCGATGAATTCTACGATTTCCACATAATTTAACTAAAATTATTTACAAATATACAAAATTTATTACATTGTCCCCCTTCTAAGGATGCCATACCCGGGTATACAATGTCCGGCCAGAAAACCATACAAACAACTAAGGAAAATCAGTGAAATAATAAAATAATGATTTCTATAAATAACATTTAGCAAATCGAATACCAAATCAATAAATAAAATTAGGAATTTATAAATTTATATACACAAAAATCCAAGGACTTCGTATACTATTTACATTGCATATACTATAGGAATTACACACTATGACCATATTAGGGGCTAGCCTGTCATAACGAACGACTTTAGGTTTAGAATTTGATGACTTAGGACCTGAACTACGACATCGTTCAACCTGTTTAGAACTGCGTGAGGGCCGACCCAGGGTGACTGTAGTTTAGGAGAAAGTCTTTTCCGTTGAATCGGATTCCCTAATCTCTCAACTTGTCACCTACGTTAAATCAAGGTCTTGTCGCTCATGTGTCGTATCGTCTTTTCACCTTCTCCATCGTGTAGCTGACTCGCACTCGTCCAAAAATTGGCATCATTACAAACCGCGCCTGGAGAGTCGGAAGGTAATCCTGACTCGATGAAAGCGCATCCGGAGAGCAAAAACAACATCACAGACGAAAGTAATGACCATGGAGCATCTGAGATGGGGAGCAGTCGTAGATAAAGCTGGGATAGTACAGGAAAAACAGAGGTAGCTTTTGGTCTCATGCCTGACGGTTTTTTAAAATCACCAGCGAGAGGTTAACCTGTGTACCATGTGGTCAGACTAGGGATATCAAATCGTCGTTTGGGTTTTGTGGATGCCGAATAGCTTGCAAAGTTCTTTAATTACATCTGCAAAATACGCTCATGTCCATAAATTAAGGGTAATGGAAAATCAGGCAAAGGAAGAGAAGCAAAACAAATTTGACTTATTTGTAAAGCTTATTTATTAACCAAAAGGTAAAGAGCAAAAAATATGCTATATGTTTGATATTATTAAAAAAATTAGCGATTTTTTCTTCCTGGAGCAAATTACAAAAAAACCTGTTTGCAAAAAACAATATTACATGGTTGTTATGATTGCTAATACATTGTATGTCTCCCAGACGATGGAATACAGTCCGTACAACGCCTAGGCATGCTGAGTATCAAATTATCGATCTGATCTTGGGGGATATTACACCACTCAAAAAGCAATGCCCTCCGAAGTTCCGGTAGACATGTAGGAGGAGATTGACGGGCTGCAACTTGTCCGCCAAGCATGTCCCACACGTGCTCTACTGGATTCAAGTTCGGTGAGAATGCTGGCCAGTCCATATGGGTGATATCCTCCGATTGAAGGCATTCGCTTACGATGTTTGCACGATGAGGACGGGCGTTGTCATCCATAAACACAAATTGTGCGCCCATGGCGCCCCGAAACAAACGTACATGATGTTCCAGAAGGACGTCCCGATAGATTTGGCTTGTCATGGTTCCAATTTGAACATTCAGGTCATTTCTGGAACCCAGAATAATTTCATTCCAAACGAGCACTCCTCCACCACCGTAACGGTGTCGTTCAATGATGTTTTCTTGGTGGTAACGGGTACCCGTTGCTCTCCATATGAAAGTCCGGCGAGAATCAGACTGCAAGCTAAACATAGACTCGTCGGAAAACATCCCACAAGTCCACTGTTGCGGTGTCCACAATGCATGCTTCCTACTCCAGGCTAACCGCAGGTGACAGTGAGTTGCAGTAAGTGGAACGCATCTGACAGGTCTACGAGCATATAGACCAATCTACCCTAAGCGTCTGTACACGGTCTGCCTTGAAATTGTCGTACTAGTGGCTGAAGAGAGCTGACGAGACAGGTCTGAGGCCTGTTTCTTTTGGCAGTAACTGCCAAATACCGGTCCTCATTCGGCGTTCTAACTCTGGGGCGACCTGTGCTGTAACGTCTACTCACATTTCCATCATCTTGGAATTGTTGCCAAAGCCTGGAGATGACACTCTGGGCAATTCCAAGTTCGTCTGATACTTCCAGTTGGGTACGCCCACATTCCAGACGGCCGATAATTCTACCACGTAAAAATCATCCAAATGCGTCCTTTGTGTCATAACTATTCAGTTATTGCACTGAAATGCTTATAAAGCGCCTGCGAACAATTTTACTTCTTTGCCTGTATTCCTTATATATCACTCTCTTACACTCTCGTCATTGTGACGTACCATCGGTGCCATCTGGTTACTTCCTGAAATTTGCATATGATTCTTGAAGATGTGTGTAGTGATTTTACAGATGATATATTTATTTTAGAGTTCGATTTCCGCATGACTCCGAATTATCCTTAATTTAAGGACATGAGTGTATCTTCCTTGATAGGAATGCAACTGAAGTGGCACTCCGAACTCACATATCCAGTGCTGTATTACCTTCACTACCGTGACAGCCTCTTGATCAGGAATAAAATACGTTTCAGGCCACTTGCTGAAGAAATCAATGATAAGGAGAATGTATATGTTACCATCAGAAGCTCTTGGCAGTGTTCCCAGAATATCAAAGGCGATGTATTCAAAAAGGCGCTTCTACATTGTAACGTTGCAGCTTCTGTCGGCTGCGTTTCTTCGGGGTCTTTTCCGACCCACAAGCATCGCAAGACTGGCAACTCTTCAACAACAGCCTTTGAATTACTCCAGCAAAAGAGGTCTCAAACTCTCTGTAAAAGCTTCATTATTCTAATGTGGCCTCCATTTAAACTGCTATATAGCTCATTATGCTAAACCATGATCCAGAATGTTGGAAGTATGAGTGACCATGTCTTTCCATCATCCGATTCGAATTTCCGTTACAAGAACACCTCTCGAACATTTACGGAGTCTCAGAGGGCCCAGTATGTTTTGTCGAGAATCACGGATCAACATTTCTGCAGATAGGTTTCCTACTTGAAGACTCCATTAAATCAATTATAGATTTAATGTCGTCTTCTTTCGACTGGTCTTTACTGATTTCTTCGTCACTCCGTGGGTCTGGGTCAGGAAGTTTTGATTTTGTAATTTGACGTGAGACGGAATTAGCCAACTTGTATTTCGTTTTGATCCTGCAACAATTTCGGTAGCTTTTCGTGCAAGGTCTACTAGACAGGGCGTCGCTGTTTTGTGTGACGATTCTTTCCGATGACGGATAGTGATATCATATTCTTGGAGTCTGTGTATCTATCTGACTATATCGCCTTCGAGATTCTTGAAATTGAACCAGGTCAACTATGCATGAACTGAGCGAAGCAGGAATTTTCTGTCGTAGAAGTCATGGTAGAAATTTCTACGGCTTTAACTATGGCAAGAAACTATTTCTTAGTGATATGATAATTTCTCTCTTTAGATAGTTACTTGTTCCAATGCTATGGCATATTTTTAACAGTTTCTTACATAGGACAAAAGCACACCGACACTCTCGTTGTTCGCATTCGTGTCAGAAACAGATGTTTTGTCGAGCTGATGATTGAACATGTTGTCGCTGATATTAAATCCTCACTGAGTTTGTGAAATCTGTCTTTACACTACTTATTTGACGAAATCGCTTGCCTGCTGTCCGTCAGCTTATGATGGGGTCTTGCGATGGAAAAAAATAGCCAAAGCCACAGGAAACTTCTCAGCTGATGGAAAGTTTCGGGCCGTCTCTAGTCTTTAACCATTGAAATGGCTTTTGAATCTGTGTACACTACTTCGTCAGAAAGAGCATGTCGAAGTAATTTACTTCCTGTCTGAATAATTTACATTTTCGGAACTTAAATTTACATTAGCTTCCCAATTTCCGAAGCACCTTCCTAATATCTTCTAAATTCTCTTTCCTGACGATGATAACAGCCAAGCTGAATTGGAAAGACCTCTTAGAACAGTTTTGGTGACGTACTGGAATGACAATCTAAACAGCATCCTCTTGAGGTGCCCAATTCCTTGTCCAATAGTAAATAATGTCTTTTCTCGGTCATCAGGTTGTATGTCTACCTTTCAATATCCACAATATAAATTAAGATTGGAAAACAACTTGCTTCTAGAAAGAGTGCTCAGAATGTAGTCAGTCCTAGGAAGTGCATAGCCGTCTTTCTTCGTGGTATTGTTCAACCTGCGATAGTCAAGGCAAAATCTAGTTGAACCATCTCTCTTTCTGGCGAGGACGATAGAAGAGGCAAAAAGACTTGTGGAAGTCTTGATAACATTGCTTTCTTGTATGCCCTGCAGACATTTCCCCACCTCTTCCTGTTTAGCAATCGGTAAACGTCTGGAATGTTGCTTGATTTGTGGATGATGCCCATATCAGTTCTATTCTATGGACACCTGCATCGACTTACGTCAGAAGTTGAGAGTGAGAAAACGTCTTGAAATTCTTGAATGACAAAGTTTGGAAAAAGTGGACGGAGCACCAGGCCTTCGTCTATGAATCTGCAAGTTTTGTTTTGCCTCACTGCTGTTCGAGAGCAACATCCATCACGAGGCATACTTCGGGAATCAACTCAGGAAAGAATCCACCACAGAGTGTGTAGAGTCTCATTCTCCTTCTCTAGTATTCTTGTGCGCTTTGGTGGAGAGATTTTAACTGAAGCCTGTAAACACATCTCACCAAAGCTGAGCTCTAACAGATACAAAGTCTAGGCTCTGGTTTTATGTTAGTTTGTAAACTATTCGCTGCATCTGCGCTCAGCTAAGCTGCAAGATGGTTGGCCTTAGTTTCGGAATTCCATTGGTTTGCTTTGGCTACTATACAGAACTGAATCTTGTACACTTGCCAGGAGATCTTTGCTTCATATGTGAATAGTTTTGGAGAGGATTAAGAAGACATAAGTAGAAATTAAAAGCTTTGGGAAGTATTTCTTGCTGTCATTATGGATTTCTGTAGCTGTGAACGTCTTTCGGGAGAACAGAAACTGTGCTATCGATTTGCTGTTCGACAACAAAAACGCTTTCTCCGATTTATTATTCACGAAGAGTGTTGTTCCTATACCAAAATCCATTTCACAAGTACGAGGGTAAGTTGAAAAATAAGTTTCCCCTGTCTACTGTGGTCAGAGTTGTGTATGAAAGTCAAAAAATAGAATGAGACATTAAAGATATGGCATACCTTTATTTATACCTAAGAACAGAAAACAATTTTTTTATCTGGCTTCAAATATTTTCCTTAAAGTACACATTTTCCCTTCAGTTTTGATTTTTATAAATAGATTCTTCAGAAGTGCTTACAAGGATTTTACTAATTAAAGGCTTATTGCATCAGTTCTGCCTGAAAAACTAATTTTAATCTAACTATCAAGGAAAAACTGGAGAACCGCAGGCTCTTTGTTTATACTTCTTTAAACGAACTTTCTAATTGCAACGAATAACAGTAAATTTAATTTTATGAATCCAAACAATCTTAAACCATGTCTGAGATAGACAACAAAGATAACAGATCGTAATATTTATTTTAGTTAACATGTTGTTATATTTAAACCCTCCTTCACTTCTAAGGTTTCGTCCACTCTATCAAAACATATAAATGAGGTGAGTTTAATAAGAAGCGAGAATCAAGGTTTGGAGAAAGAGAATGGGCAACAACAGTTTTTTGTGACGAAACTTTTTTATTATTGAGTGCCGTTAGTGTTGTTGTAATGAGCTAGTGAGTTCCGTTTTAAATGAAATTATGTTAGAAATAGCAGGCAGAGAAAGCAGGTTGTTAAAGTTCAAATATAAATCTCAGATTCTACGATCTGAATCCTTGCTGTCTGTCCAGTCGCAAGAAGTGTATCCCGGCTACCCATAATGATTAATCTGAAGGAATTACTATGTATACCAAGCTATTTTTAGTGGGAATATTTAACCAGGTAACTTTTGTATAATACGGAGTTCATTCGCTAGTACTATTAAATTAAGTAATTATAAAATGAAGAATTAACCCCTAGAAAATGACAAAATGTGTTTTTGTTTTGTTACTGTTAAAATACAATATCTGCCAATAAGTATTTCGACACCTGTGATAGAAAAGAAAAGCAAAATTTGTTCAGTAGTTGGTAGAGCCTCTTTGAGGCGCAGTTACAATCTCAACCCCTCGGGCATGCTTTCCACAAATGCTTCTATGACGTCTCGCTAGTACTTTTAAATTAAGTAATTATAAAGTGAAGAATTATCTCTTAGAAAATGACAAAAACGTGTTTTTGTTTTGTTACTGTTAAAATGCAGTATCTGCCAATAAGTATTTCGACACCCTTGATAGAAAAGAAAAACACACTTCGTTCAGTAGTTGGTAAAGCCTCTATGAGCCTAGTTACAGCCTCAAGCCCTCGGGGCATGCTTTTCACAAGTGCTTATGTGAAGGCTATTGCTATTCGTTTCTACTCGGCTTGGAACAGACTAAGTAAGTTCCTTCACCAATGTTGGACGGATGTTGCGCACCTTAATTTAGGGATCCAACAGGTCCCAGAAGTTCTAAATAAGGTTCATGTCTGGGTTCTGGGAAGGCCAGTCCATTCATTTAACCCCATTTCAATCATATCAGTCCATGGAGGACTTCGCAATATTATAGCTGGCGTTGTTGCAATATTGCAGCTGAAAGTAACATGGGTTCAACCCGTAAAACTGCCAGAACGTAGGAAGCATACTGTCATCCAAAATAGTACAGTAGGCGTTGACGTTGAGCTTTCTATGAATTTGGACCAAGGCTTCCCGTCTCTACCAGGAGAAACAGCCTGGGACCATAATTCCACGTTCGCCAAACTTGCTAGGAATAATATATTCTAGTAGGAGGCGTTCTCCATCCAGACGCCAGACCTAGACCCTGCCATCCGAACGGTAGGTGGTTAACCTTGATTAGTCACTCCAGAGAAATCCTTTCCACTGTTTGCACCATATTAATCGACCACCGAGTTTAGACTTTGGCTTAAGGGCTCATAGGTGGCAGCAGAGCCATGGAAAAACAAACAGAGTGTTTCCTTACGAATGGCACTCATGGAAACAACAGTGCCGAATGCTTATTGAAACTTCTGGAGAATATAGGTCATCGGTTGGGTACGATTCTTCCGAATTTTTCTGAACAGCACCGTTAGGTTTCTATCTTCCAGTTTCGTGGATCTGCCGACTCGGATCACATTCCGACAATCACCGATCATCTGCCACTCCTTAATCACCCAGGTCACTGTCCATTTGGGGTAATTCAACTCGTTAGATATGCCCCATAAAGATCGGTCATTCCCGTGATTTCACCTTCCTTGAAATCAGACAACAGTGCTTCGTGGCATCTTGCATGCGACTAATATCAGTGTTATTTCCTATACGATATATAACAGCGGAGGGCATGACGTATATGAGTACCGCAGATATTGATATTTGCATGAGTGTTCAAATACCTGTTGGTAGCTAGTGCGTATACTACATATGAGAGTAGCATCTGAAAAGCATTTTAAAATCTGTGATTCATCAAGTAATGTAAATTACCTTCATCTAAAAAGGCGTAAAACATACGCTAATGAACGTTTTGTTTGGTGCAAAATAGTTACATACAAAATATTTCTTCTAAAAAATTGCACATTTCATTACATGCCAATAAATATTTTTAAAACGTTAGTTATTGTTTGTTTACTGCTTTAAATTTCAAGATGATGAAAACCGAAAATTTTACCCTATTTGGGTTGCTAATATGTTTTGAATAGTTTGAAAAATCTTATAATAAAATCCTTCCCGCTTTTGAGATTTAAGGGTCCTATATGACGAATAACTCAGGAAATCTCCTAACAATGTAGCCGAAACCGTCGTCTTAATTTTTGTTACTCAAAGCGCATTATTTTAATGCTTTTTCTCGGAGAATATGCAATATCTAAGTTTATATTTAAATACATTATCCTACCCTGAACTGGTATTGAATCTAGCAACACAATACAGAATGCAAAATCCTGTTTTCCTAAACAAGATTTGTTTAACTTTTAGAAGTATTTTGATAATGGTAATTAAACATATATCAAAGCTTAGAAAAGTATATGAGTACACAGCAGATATCGATATTTATATGGCTGTCCAAATACCTATTGGTAGATAGTGCGTGTACTACATATGAGAGTAGCATCTGAAAAGCATTTAAAAACATTATAAAATAAGAACCCAAATGCAAGTATTTTAAAACATTATAAAATGACAACCCAAATGTAAGAACAAATTTAAGGCTGATATTTAGCAGATCCCAGTATTCAAAAGTTTAGTATCAAACCAAATCATTAGCATATTTGGCGAAAGGAAGAGCATGTAAGAACAGACTTTGTGTGCACAGCAGGTATATACTTACTTATTAATACTTATTAGAAAAGGAAATTTTGATAAAAATAATTTTCAGTATAAAAACAGCTTGATTTGTTTAGAGCTTGTATTACGGATTTCAGATGAAAAATCGAAATAACCAAATTTTGAAAATGTGTATGTGACGTCATCTCAGAAATAGCGGGTAACGGGCAAGTTAGAGGCCGTCTCGAAAAAAGAAGGCGCCAGACGTCAATCAATGCTTATTATTTCACTTCCTGGCTTGCAAATTTATTGGAAGAAGTGTATATTCGCAAATTGTTTACAGGCAGTTTCATGATGACCAGCTGTATGCAAAATGACCAGCGATTTCCATTAAACACCCTTGCAGAAAGTTGTTTACTTAGATGCTGCCTCAATTGGGTTTCACAACAATGGGATTCTGTGCTCTCTTTATGGTTTGGTCTGCAGAATGATTCATGATGATTATTGGTATGAAAAATGCTTGAAACGTGCTGTCACTTCAGCAGCTCCTTCAAAATGCGATATTTTTATGGTTTTGGGCAGGGATTGATATCGGCAGCTTCGCGTTTCTGCACGATTTCCTTCACGGTTATGGGACTGCATGTAAAGTATTGCAGTCCTTGCTCGATGTATTTGCTCTTTTCCTTCACCAAGAGACTTGATGGCATTTTTAATGAGGTTAAAGCGTGGTTCACAGATCTCGCATTATCTGCCAGTATTTTGAATCGGAAATACTATTTTGCATGGAACGGGCATCTAAATCAATTCTTCAAATTGGGAAGAGCGACGATTAGACTTATGTCGAAAGCAATGGGTGGAAAATTTAGAATCCTAATGTCTTATTTTTCTTATATTTTATTGTTATATTCCTAGGCGTATAGCTCTGTGTTCGTGTTGGCTTTGCTTCGCCTCCTTGCCTTCAATATAAATGTTGTCTT
>KK120613.1:117222-171000 GCA_000611955.2 Stegodyphus mimosarum
TCCGTTTTGCAGAATTTTATTTTCAAACTGAAGAAGAGTGAATTAGGTTGGTCATCCCCGGAATAAATAGAGTTTTATTCAAAAATCTAAGCCATAAAAGAAGTTGCTGCTTTGTCAAATTTTATGTTTTGCATTGGCATGTTTCTATTTACAGTTTGACTTTTTTTTGATCTCTATTTCCACTTTTTTTCTTAAACTTTGGCCATGAGTGCCTAATTCAGTTTGAAGCTATCGAAAATCAAACTCTATTACCAGTTTATTATTTTGAATTATAAAGTGAAAATGACTTATTTTTTTTTCAGATAAATCGGAATTATATCTTTAAAACTAATTAGTGATAAGCCTACATTTAACAGTTTGTCGCAAATTTCGAGTTATTCTGCAAACATTTTTCATATTAAAAACGAACATAGAAGTATCTATTGGAAGAATCATGATGACCTGCCAATGACTGTAACTGATATTCAGTTTAATTCTATAAAGCTAGAAGCATCGTTTAAATTGTAAGCTTTTGCTATTTCTTTAATTCATGGAGGAATAAAAGCAGAAATACGATATCCAATGTTCAAACATCGTTTAGAGCTTTTTTACCGATTTTCTTTAAACCGATATTTGAACTTTCTAATAATTGCAGATACCCTTGTCTTACTGGGAGAGAAATCCATTGAAAGATCAATTTATAACAAGTAAGAATTGAAAGAAATATTGGATAAGGTTTACTTGCTTCCGATATTCTTTCTATACTTTTTAGAAGATTTTTTATAGTTCACGAGAAGAATGCATTAAAAGTAGATAGGGTAATAGTGAGGGATCTTCTTTTAACTCGAGAATGAATTATTCTGAGAACTGAAGCTCTGCGAGATTATGGTGTGACTGAATTGAACAAAGCAGAAGCAAGAAAAGTGTTGCATTTCATAATTTTTTGCGTTCACACGACAATCAAATTATATTTGAAGAAATAGCAAGTTTGTGAGATTAATATTTATCGTAATTAGCTATGATGCCATCAAATATTTAATTAAATATTTAATAATTTATGAAAAAAGTACATTTTATGCTGTTAATAATTTATGCAGAAAGTATTATTTTATTAGCTATCATAATTCCTCTTAACTTTTATAATTCCAGAATATTTTTTCTATGCACACTTTCTCATTTATTTAATTAATTTCTTCATTCACGAATTATGATTAAACATTATGCATATATTTCTTAAGAAATACATATCTCACAACATGTATTTTGATTATGATATAGCAGACTATGTGACTCCGCTAACATCTGAGGGGGTTCTCTTTATAATGGTGGACGAGGTGCTATACTGATTAACCGTTATGGTAAAGGGATAGTACCCACGCCTCCCGTTCCTTGTCCTTTTGCTTATACAGTAGGTACTTGTGCAATAATTCGTTATGTCCACATGCGTGCCAGAGTACATCAGGATCAACTACAGCCGCAGCATAAGTGGTACGCTTTTGAAAAGCCTGGAGATCAACGCATGTAAAGGCATTAAAAGGACATCCCTGGCAGAAATGTCACTTAGGGTTAAATTCGAAGCTGCATTAAGATGCCATCATCTCAATCACTGCATTTTCAGAGGTAAAACGCGCTGTCCCAAATAGTCTCTATGGAAAATTTAGATTGAAAGATTTTCAAGTAAGTTCCAAAATTATTTGTGTGATACTTAACTCGGCAGCTGATAAAATTTGAAGGAAATAATTATCACTGATTTTATCCAGCTGTCGCATCAATCAGCTTTCTAATATGCCCAAATTAGTGTTGCCAGTGATGTAGAAATACATAGCTTACCAGAAAGTGTCTGATATGGACACCACATCTCGTATTGGTAAGAACTATTGAATTATGCACATTTTTTTTTGCTGCTCTTCATTTAAACTTACTTCTTCGAATTTCATTAGAGATATATTTCTCATTCAATCAATTCTATTCTCACTTCGCGGCTAGACAAAAAAAAATAACTGAAAACATATTCATAAAAATTGTAAAGTACGGAAAAACCTGAAACACCAAACACAGTTCTAAAAAAATACAATTAAAATTACAGTTTTTACCCAAAAACAAGCAATTCGGCTAGCGAGCAGAAAGATAAGGTGTTCGATGCACAAAACTGAAAGTTAACGTTTGGTTCAAATGTGCAAAAAGACTCTGAAGTTGGTGCCCCAACTTGAGTTCTTTTTCTCGATAATGTCGTTATTAGTCCAAAGGGATTTAGTCCCGAAGGACTATTAGTTTCGTTTTGCGATTTTTTAGTCCAAAGGGATTTAGTCCCGAAGGACTATTACTTTCGTTTTGCGATTTTGCGTCGGAAACACAAAAACGGCGTATCACTTTTCAAATTGTTGCCACTAAATGTTATCGCTCTGCATTAAATTTTAAAAAATGAAAAATCTGCATAAATGTATGCATGTTTCTCGCATTGTGATAAAACCTAGAGCCATCGAATTTTGAACGACGTAATCCTACTGCGAATATGGGCATCTGGAAGCCCTAATTTTGAATTTGAAATTTGCTTTCTTATCGATTTTATGTTTTGTAACATTTCAACGAATTTCTGATTAACAAACTAAATGATTTCAAAGCGAGCAATGGCAACACTGTACGAAAAAAAAACATTTTTATCTCCAGCGCACGAGACTTACGGAAATTCTAAAGATATGTTCATTTTAAAATGATTTTGCGATATTGATTTTGAACTGAATTTTATGGTTTGAGTACGTAGTACATGATATTTAATAAAAAAAGGTAGCGCACGAAACATTAAAAAAACGCGCCTTTGGACGTAATTTAAAATCTGAAATCTTTCAGATTTTTAACTTTTATATATGTTTATCGATAATTCTAAAACATTACACCCAGATTAACTAAAAACATGAAAACCTTAACTAGAACACAAGAAAACATAATTTAATCACATTTGCAAGCAAAAAATGCATAATTTATTAATATTTAAGAATAATAATATTGAGCTCACCGTGTCAGGTGAAGGAACGGGAATTGGGTCTTTATAGATTATAGAATTGGTGTTAGATTTCTTACTTTTTGTCTATACCGATTAATTTTCAGCAGCATTGATTGCGCGGAAATAACCAAGAATAATTTTGTTTTTTTTTAAAAAAAAATGTGATGCTATATATATACTCATATTTATATACGTTTGGTGCAACTGAGTGCAACAAAAAACTGTTGTCCAAAACTAAATGTTATTTATTTTAATGTTATGTATTTTAATGTTATTTATTTTATTTTAATATCATGTCTGCGAGTTATCGCTTTTGCTGAAATAATTTTCAAATAGGATATTTTTGGCAATAATAATATTCCAAGGCATTTTGCTTTGGACTAATACAATAACCACAAAGCAATTTTTCTCAAACAAGGTATCTGTTCCTGTAAGCTATTAGCATACAGTCACTTTCCATCATTTCAAGGCAAATACAGTCTGATGGTCAATTATTTCAAGAAGCAGGCCTAATTCGTTTCCGCTTAGCATGAGTTGCTAGTATTCTCATTAGATTTAAATTCTCTTTCGCATGCTCTTAGTTTCGATAACTTTTTTGCCTGAGCGAACGTATGTGATAAAGAAAAGTTAGGACAACGTTTATATTAACTTTAACTATTCACGAAAACAAAACAATCGATTGCCCAGTTTACCTCAGTTTCAGCGAAATAAAAGCATTGAAACGAATGTAAGAAACATATCTCGTACCGGCCGTGCAGTTTATCTGCAGTGAATTCTAGAAATGTTTCAGAGATTTAAAAATAAGCGTGTAATATTTTAACTGCATTTTGTTTAAAAATTTCATTTTTTGAAATTTACTCATTTTGAATCAACGAAAATTTTATGAAAAAATGTTACTGATGTGAGAACCTTTTTATGTACACTAATTAAATTAAAAACTTAGTTTTTTAGCATCATTAAAGGATGTTTAGACGTGACATGCAAAGTCTTTTTTTGGGATTCAGTTTAAAATGTAATATAACAATGATCCCTTCTGTGACATTTTTTTCTGCTTTTCAACTCAAATGCATCAGTGCACAGGCTTCGGCTGCTGAGGGAATATACCTTACATACAGATTAATTTCCTTCTTTTTTTCTCTCTTTCTTTTATTTTTTCGTTTTTTACCCAAGAATAGCTTTTGAGGAAATGTAATTTTTCCTTCCCAGTCTAAGCACATCGGTGCGTGAATCTCCTTATTCAATCAATTGACTTCCTCCTCCGGGGTTGCAGACTTTCAGTCCTAGGAGAACATCTAAGTCGAAGGAGATAAGAACTTCTGAAAGCCTGTTCAGAGTTTCCTTTCATGAATATTTTGAGCAGGAACGTTCTCTGGGGTATAAGCGAGATTTTAGAGTTTTTTTGGTACTTGCCGTTGATGCAAATTGGAAATTACGCTCGTTTACTGGTTTGATGTTTACTGCACAAGAATCGAAAATTTTACTAAACAGCACCTCTATGGAGAGTTTATGTAGCTGTTTTTTACAGGAAAACGAAAGAGAGTTTCGATAAGATATCATTAGAAGAATTTTTTTTCCCATTATCTTTCACAATTTTTTTTATCCGCATGTCTTTGTAGAGACATTAGGTTATTTTGAAGCAGGAGTAAAGGAAAATGAGGAATGCTCTCGCTGGAAATCGAATCTGGACCTCTCGAATACGCGCAGTGTGTGCTACCGGCATGCAGAAAGGAGGGAGAAAATACCTAATATCTTGACTACTTTACAAAGCACAGACTTTAAAGCAATCATCATAGATTGTGATATTCAGACCGTGATTTTCATAACTTTTTAAAGCCTAATGGAATTAAATTTAAATAGCTTATGTTGCTACATATATATTTAAAAAAATATTTTCCCTAAAGAAATATAATTAAAAATTCAGAAACGTATGTTTCTTTGTGTACTAGTTATTTAATTTATTAATTATTATTTAAAATACCATCAACTCCCGATTTCCTCAGGTGATACCGAAAATAGATCCATTATTTTAAAATAACATTTAATCATATACCAGTTTAAAATCATAAGAAAAAAATTACCCTTTACGATCAACAGTTAATCTTCAGTTACTGTAAAACTACTATAAAGTTACTACAAAATTATTTTTTTCCCTTATGTCAATTAAATCAGTATTCGAAACAAAAAGCACATCCGTGAATAACCGAATAAATATGATTAGACATAAAGGACCTTAGTTAAAAATGGGCATAAAATGTAAGAACTTACATGAGAATATGAACAATGTCACTGAATTCAAACTCGAGTAAAAAAAATCGGCTAAATCATTTTTCATTTTTGGCAAGTGTTATATCTGTTATCGCTATTGCTATCTGGTATCTCTTTCTTTTCCTTTTTATATTTTTCAAAGGAAGTTTTATTATACACTGATGGTTTGTGAGAGTAATTCTTCCGTTGTTCCACACTAAGAGAACTTTTCTTTAAACAGGTCCCTTGGTCATCTGGATCAGGATTTATATTTAATTTAGAACTGAGAGTCTGCATGTATAAATATAAGATAATAAAAATAATATCTTTACTTTGCAATAGGCCTATAATTCTCTATTTTAACTAGGATATTTTGCCTTTCCATCCAATATGTAGAACTGTTGATCAAGATAAATTGCGAACTGAAACTCAAACAACCAGTAATGAAAGTTGTAAATCCTACCTTTTTCCATTTTGAACCATGCCTCATCTTGAAATACATCGCATTTGTTTTTCCGCTATTCTGTCATATCGCTGTTGCTTCCTGTCTTAAAAAAATGTGTAGAAGGTTTTAGAACAAACGCAATTATTGAGCCAAGCTATTTGTGTAAGTTTAAAATGCTTATCAACGAGAAATGAAAAGGACAAATTAATTTCGGCCACATAGTCAAATACTTCTTTACTCCCCCAGGTCTATTTTCCTGATTTTCAAATCATCACAAACATCTGTATTATAGTATAACTTTTATCATAGGGACTAATACGGAGTAAAAAAATAAAATCTCCACAAAAGTAATCTTCCGTCTCTAGAGAATCGCGTGATATTTAATATCAGGCATACATATTTGTCTTTAATTTACGCAAAATAGATCTGTTGTTGAATATTTTGTTCACAATACAAAACTTTGCTTACTCTTTAAAACAAATCGTAAAAAATGATTCAAGCTCATAAATGTTAATTAGAAACTGCATAGTTAGCGAACTTACTTTTTAGATAAATGGAAAATTTAAATTACAAGATAGTGAGTATTATCCTCAGGACATAAAAAAAAACTATTTTAGCTCAAAATTTTGATTGAGTTATTTTCTATATTTTTAATAAATTTCAAATCTAGCAAAAGTAATAACAAAATTCTTTGAAACATTTTTACCTAGTACGCAAAGAATATTTTAGCTATTATCAAAATGAGTTAATCATGGCTATAACTGTAACTTCTGTTTTACATTAAATGTTCCTATTTTAAATACCCTTACTGTAAGAATAAAATTTAAGTTTGCAACTTGAACTGCATTTCTGTAACTTGGATATTCTTTAAACGGTTATTTTAACATTCTTAACCCATACAAGTTAATTCGCTTTATTTTCGAATTTAATTTTTGAGACATTATTCCGTGTAGGAAAGGAAACGATATTTTGATTGACCCCCACACATATACGTGTATATAATTTTTTGTCTCATATATATATATATTTGTGTGTGTGTGTAATATGTGTATATATATATATCATAAAAAAACTTTCCATGTATATCTGCAAGGAACAGAAATTCAATTTAAATTCATCATCAAAAAGCGAAAGTCTTGGGCTTATTAATTTGCTTTTAATTACTTATATACTATATTGAAAAAGTAGTCGAATTTGCTATTAGTTGTGGAGAGAAAAAACTAGAAGAACTAGTAGAAAAATCTGCGCGTAGTGCTGCAAAATTTATTCCATCTAATACGGGAAATAAAATATGAGAGAATTACTTTAGCCATGATCCCTTATACATTTATATTTTTATGAACTTCAAATTTGATAACCTACGTTGAAGAGGAAATGTAAAAGAAAAAGTTAAAATACTAAAAAACGGTGAAAACTTTAAGTTAATCTTTTTATTCAAAGCTCCAAACAGAACTTGTCAAAGGAAAAGTGCTCTGAAGCTCTAAACAAAGTCAATTAACTGAACAACAAATCCAGTTTCATTCCGATCAATCCACTGAGATCTCCATCGTCAACTAGCACTATCGTTTTTAATTCTAAAAAATGTTTTACAATGCTTCAATAAACCTATACATATTTGATGCTCTCATTGAATTGATATCTTTTCCCTACTTGTTTCGTTGTCCGAACACAAATAGAAAGGAAGAATACATGCAATACCGAAATAAAAAATCTTTATTATCAAGGGGAAAAGGTTGAACTAATTACATTCGAAAAAATAATAATAATAATAATACGCTGTACTAATTACAATGTAAAACTCAAATTTTTATCGAAAAATTTGATTGTCAAATGTAAAGGCTAAATAAGAGCCAGGTTCGAATGCGTACTAAAAATGAAAATGCTTTTTGCTAAAGTAAAAAGAAAGGACAAAGCAATGCGACTTTTCGAGGGAAATTTCGTAAAAAATGCTACATTTGCAGGGGTTTTTGCATAAACAAATTATAATGAAAAAACTCTGCCTACCTGAAGGTCCTCATTTCCAAATGTGAAAGTAGTAATGCTACGGGGTTGCCTCTCTGTATGTCAGGGCTTTCAAACTGATACGTAATTTGTGACTCTGTTTCTAAGCCTATGATCTTTAGAAAGGAGGGTCCAGTTTTGTGGGGGTGTATAGGAATTTGTTAGACGGAGGCGCTGGAATGAAGAGAGAACTAAGAAAAGCGATTGCTTGTAAAAGTGGCCCAAAGTTTCGAAAATGGCAATTGTATTTGTTAGTCAAAAGTCGTCATTTTTCTAAAAACGTCTTCCAGAAAACGAAATAGGCTCTTATTTAGTAAACGTTCAGTGGCCAGTTAATTAGAGAGTATTTATTTATGTAAAAGAAATAACTTAATTCACTGATGTAGAATGTCAAAGATAGAGTTTCTAAGAATTAAATTACATCTATACAGTTAATTCTTGTAAAAGTCATCCACAATTGCCTCCTTTCGGTGTAAGCAAAACTTTCATGTCACTTGTTACAAGGAATTTAAAGAGTAAGGTAAATGCCGGCTTTTTTTAAGCAAAACAGAAATTATTTTATTGGGAATTTTATTGAGTTGAACTATATTAATGAAATAGTAAATTTCTTCTTGCAAAAATTCTGTAAAGTTGTTCATTCTTTTAATCCTGAGAACTTTGAAATTAATGGTTTTTATTATGACTTTTTTCGAGATGTTAAAGGTCCCGTTGGTCAATATTAGCGTGTTAAATTTGAATTCTGTTCTTTTATCTCAAATTTTAATTTTTTGTTGTAATTAATGATACTTAAGTCAAGGTAGATTATGTTGTGTTGTTGAGGACTAGTATTGTTTGGTTTTAAGTTAGAAGTATAAATATCTGCTCGTTCTATTTTGTTAAAGTTATTAATTGCTGTGATGTCGTCGATATATCGAAAAATGAGTTCATAATATTTATATTAGTCCTTTTCTAGTGATAACCGAAACTTATATTCTTGCGTGAAAAGTAAAAGTGTACAAATGGCTAAAGAACTATTTCTACGCATTGGAAGTCCGTTTATTTCCTTATGAAATTTGTAATAAATAATAAATAATTATTAAAGATGACTACATGCAGGAAAAGTTTCAAATCTTTTCTTGTGATAATCCGGTCGATCTGTGGAAAAATATCTGGGAGCGTAAGAAGGCTAATATAAATTTGCTCTAATGGAAGACATGTGTATAGATTTTCAAAATCATAGCAATTCATATTCTCGATATCTATTGCCTGCAATGTATTCAAGACTGTTTCATTGCTATTAACGATGCAGTTGAAGTTGTGTTCTTGAAAATCTACATCATTAATAAATTTAAGTATTTGTCTGAGTAGGAGCGCGAAACGATAGTCTAATTGTTTCAAGAATTTTTTTGTACCATTAGCTATGAAACGGAATTTAATAGGATTTTTATAGAATTTAGGCAGTGCATAGAGATTTCCAAAACGATTAAAATAGTTGTTGGTTGGAATTTTAAGTTTTTTATGGAGTGCCTTAAACTTTTTAAGAATGATATTTTCTTTGGTATTAATGAATTAATAGGTGTTAGTACTGTGAAGTTCATTATTAATAAGGTCAAAGTAGAATTTCTTTCAGATAATGCTGAAGTTATTACTAGCTTTGTCAATTCTGGTGATAATAAATTGATCTTGAAGCTGTGGTATTTTGTGTTCGAGATCTTTATTATTGTGCATTTGGGTAAAATTGGAATTGTGATTGATGTTGCTGGCAAATTCTTCGAAAAGAGCTTCTTTCAATTTCAGAAAGGTGTACGTTGGCAAGCTAGTTTGGTAACTAGCATAAACTATGAATAAGTTCAAGTCTTTATTAAAAATATGAATTTTGTTTTTTTTACTAGTATGAAAAGTAGGTCTATATTTAGTGCCGAGTTTCATAAGCTCTCTCAAATGCTTGCCCTGCACTATTTTCATGTCGCCTGCAATGATGTGTTGGTGAATAGTATCCTTAAATTTATCTTATTCCAGTAAACTGCAGTTTCAGCTTTGCTGTGGGGAAATTTCATGATGGTTGCATGACATACTACCTAGGGTTTTAATGTACTTGAGGCACGGGGTGACTTTGAATTGTTGATTAGGTAAAAGATGTGATTTGTTGAGAAGCTGATTAATTTTGATATTGTCATAGCAAGGAGTTTTGAAGTGCACTTTGCAGAAAATGTTTTTGTTAAAAAAACTGCTAATTCCTCAGTTTAAACATGCAGAAGTCCAGAATCAGATCTTTCACTATCTTGTGCCCTGTGAATTTGTCTTTAATCCAGTGAAGTATCTACCATAAGATAATGTTTTTGAACGTGTGTAGTAGATTAATGATTTTTTTAATGAAAGAGTTTTCTTGAAAGCAATTGGTACATTTCAGAAGAATACTGTTGATGTCGTTGGTGGAGTAGAATGTTTTAATTCCTCGTCCTTTTCCTCGTGCTCCTCTCATAATTTTTGTGCTAAAAATTTGAATTGCCCGTGAACCGAGTTCTTGTCTTGTTTATTAGCTGTCTTGTTTAAATGTGTGTTGAGTCCATAAAGATAGAGAGATCTCAGTGGATTGGTCGGAATGAAACTCGATTTGTTTTTCAGTTAATTTACTTTGTTTAAAGCTTCAGAACACTTTGTCAGGACTTAGCATTCTGTGTGTATTCTTTGAGAACATGGTAAATTCTGTAAAGGGTTCTTAACCTCAGGTATTCAGTCCTGAACTGGAACAGGGAGCGGTAGCTACGCTATGTTCTGATGTAACTGCTGGGCTGGATAATAACTGCACGTGAAGGGATTTGAAATCCTCTTTTATTCAATCACTATTAATTTACAAACTTGGGTCGAACTTAACAATCAAATAATTTTAAAACTAAACCTAAAATAGAAATTAAATCAACTTTGCTTCGCGGAGCACTTCGCGGAGATTGGCCTCTACCGAAAAGGGTGCGTAGCAAGCTATACTAAATACTAACGCACTTCAAATTGTTTTACAATGCAATCACGTAGTAAGCACTATGGCTTATAAATTTAAACTGCTAGCTGGTCAGGCGAACGTTGAGCGGCGTGACCGTGATCTGAGTCTAAGCTCTCACACACCGAGAGGTTTCTACCTCTGGCTTAAATAGTGCTTGGCTGTACTTCAAAATTAGCATAAGCTAAAAACGCGCGCTTCTTCTGACAGGAAGTTGAAACAGAGAGGAGATAGAAAAGATTTAAATTAAAATAAAACTTGGTTAGTTTAACTAAAACCTTACAAATTTTCCCTTGACAAGTTCTGTTTGGAGCTTTGAATGAAAAGATTAGCTTTAGTTTTCACCGTTTTTTAGTATTTTAACTTTTTCTTTTACATTTTCTGTTCAACATATGTTATCAAATTTGCAAGTTCATGAAAATAGAAATGGGTAAGGGATCATGGTTCTTATAATCCTTAAGCAGTTCTCTCATACTTCATTTCCCCTATTAGATGGAATAAAATTTGCAGCACTACGCGCAAATTTTTCTGCTAGATTTTCTAGTTTTTTTTCTCTCCAGAACTAATAGAAAATTCTACTACGTTTTCAGTAATTCTTCATATTTTAGCGATTTAAGCTCAAAATACCTTTTTGTTTTGTTGTCTTACATTTTTACTCAGGGATTAGACTCCCTTCTTCTTACTTAAGAAGTAAGGGTTTTTTACCTGTTTATTATTTTTATTGGAAGGTTAGTTTTCCCTTACAAAAGAAGAAGAAACACTGTAAAGTAGGCTAGCCCCCTCTTTAGCTTTATAACGGGTTCAGTTAAAAAACATTAAAACAGTATGAAGCAATAAGCGTTGAAGAACCTGTAAGTTAAATGCCACGCATCCGCCTACCAATGAAAAACATATACAAACACTGTGAAAAACTTTCAACTGCGTTTACCAAATAACATGTAAGAACTGTAATTTAACTTACATAGGATAGTCCAAAAACTGCCTCAATATCAGAATAAATAATCATAGGTCCCATATTAAGGAATTTAAAAGTCAAAATCATACCGAAAACGGTAACAACAACAACACCGAAGTACTGGAACATTTTTTTCCATTCCATAATTTTGTTGAAATTGAATTGGCAATTTTGGATGTTAATCCCAACACAAACAAAGGCTTTTTAAAGAATCCATCTAATTCCGCAACAGAGAGCTCTCTACCCTAATGGGCTCAACACACATTTAAACAAGACAGCTAATAAAAAAGATAAGAACTCGGTTTACAGGCAATTCAAATTTTTGAGCACAAAATCTATAAGAGGAGCACGAGGAAAAGGACGAGGAATTAAAAAATTCTACTCCACTAACGACATCAACAGTATTCTTCTGAAATGTACCAATTGCTTTCAAGAAAAATCTTTCATTAAAAAAATCATTAATCTACTTCACACGTTCAAAAACATTATCTTATGGTAGATACTTCACTGGATTAAAGACAAATTCACAGGGCACAAGATAGTGAAAGATCTGATTCTGGACTTCTGCATGTTTAAACTGAGGAATTAGCAGTTTTTTTAACAAAAACATTTCTGCAAAGTGCACTTCAAAACTCCTTGCTATGACAATATCAAAATTAATCAGCTTCTCAACAAATCACATCTTTTACCTAATCAACAATTCACCCCGTGCCTCAAGTACATTAAAACCCTAGGTAGTATGCTATGCAACCATCATGAAATTTCCCCACAGCAAAGCTGAAACTACAGTTTACTGGAATAAGATAAATTTAAGGATACTATTCACCAACACATCATTACAGGCGACATGGAAATAGTACAGGACAAAGATTTAAGAGAACTTATGAAACTCGGCGCTAAATATAGTCCTACTTTTCATATTAGTAAAAAAACAAGCATTCATATTTTTAATAAAGACCTCAACTCATTCATAGTTTATGCTAGTTACCAAACTAGTTTGGCAACGTACACCTTTCTGGAATGGAAAGAAGCTCTCTTGCAAGAATTTGCTAACAAAATCAACCCCAATTCCAATTTACCGAAATACACAATAAAAATAAATCTCAAACACAAAATACGACAGCTGCAAGATCAATTTATTATCACCAAAATTGGCAAAGCTAGGAATAACTTCAGCATTATCTGAAAGAAATTCTACTTTGACCTTATTAACGATGAACTCCACAGTACTAACATCTATCAACTCATTAATACCAATGAAAAATCATTCTTAAAAAGTTTGAGGCACTCCATAAAAACTTAAAATTCTCCCCAACAACTATCGTTTTTAATCGTTTTGCAAATCTCTATGCATTGCATAAATTCCATAAAAATCCTATCAAGTTCCGCTTCCTGGTGCAAAAAATTTCTTGAAAGAAATAGACTATCGTTTCGCGCTCCTACTTAGACAAGCACTAAAATTTATTAATAATGTAGATTTTCAAGAACACAACTTCAACTGGATCATTAATAGCAACGCAACAGTCTTGAATACATTGCAGAAAATCTATGTACATCTCTTCCATTAGAGGAAATTTACAATGACCTTCTTACGTTCTCACATCTTTAGGGCGAATATAGTTCTTCAGTCACTTGTACACTTTTCCTTTAATAAGTTTCAGTTATCACTAGAAAAGAAACAACCTCAATATTATGCATTCATTTTCGATATATCGACGACCTCATAACAATTAATAACTTAATAGAACGAGAACAACAAAATAGGACGAGCAGATATTTACACTTTTAACTTAAAACTTAACATTTCTAGCCTTCAACAACACAACATAATCTACCTTGACTTAAATATCATTAATTGCAACAAAAAATTAAAATTTGAGATAAACGAACAGAATTCAAATTTAGCACGCTAATATTGACCAACTGGATTTTTAACATCTCGAAAAAAGTCATAATAAAAACCATTAATTCCAAAGTTCTCAGGATTAAAAGATTGAACAACTTTACAGAATTTCTGCAAAAAGAAATTTAGTATTTCATTAATATACTTTAACACAATAAAATTCCCAATAAAATGATTTCTCTTTCGCTTAAAAAAGCGGGCATTTACCTTACTATTTAAATTCCTTGTAACAAGTGACATGAAAGTTTTGCTTAAACCGAAAGGACGCAATTTGTGGATGGCTTTTACAAGAATTTAATGTATATATGTAATTTAATTCTTAAAAACACTATCTTTGACATTCTACATCAGTGAATTAAGTTATTATTTCTTTTACACAAATAAATACTCTCTAATTAACTGGCCACTGAACTTTTACTAAATAAGAGCCTATTTCGTTTTCTGGAAGACGTTTTTAGAAAAATGACGACTTTTGACTAACAAATACAATTGCCATTTTCGAAACTTTGGGCCACTTTTACAAGCAATCTCTTTTTTCTGTTCTCTCTTCATTCCAGCGCCTCCGTCTAACAAATTCCTATTCACCCCCACAAAACTGGACCCTCCTTTCTAAAGATCATAGGCTTAGAAACAGAGTCACAAATTACGTATCAGTTTGTAAGCTCTCACATACAGAGAGGCAACCCCGTAGCATTACTACTTTCACATTTGGAAATGAACCCCTTCAGGTAGGCAGTGTGTTTTCATTATAATTTGTTTTTACATTATAATTTGTTTATGCAAAACCCCTTCCAAATGTAGCATTTTTTACAAAATTGGCCTCGAAAGGTCGCATTGCTTTGTCCTTTCTTTTTACTTTAGCAAAAAGCATTTTCATTTTTAGTACGCATTCGAACCTGGCTCTTATTTAGCCTTTACATTTGACAATCAAACTTTTCGATAAAAATTTGAGTTTTACATTGTAATTAGTACAGCGTATTATTATTATTATTATTTTTTCGAATGTAATTAGTTCAACCTTTTCCCCTTGATAATAAAGATTTTTTATTTCGGTATTGCATGTATTCTTCGTTTCTATTTGTGTTCGGACAACGAAACAAGTAGGGAAAAGATATCAATTCAATGAGAGCATCAAATATGTATAGGTTTATTGAAGCATTGTAAAACATTTTTTAGAATTAAAAACGATAGTGCTAGTTGACGATGGAGATCTCAGTGGATTGATCGGAATGAAACTGGATTTGTTGTTCAGTTAATTGACTTTGTTTAGAGCTTCAGAGCACTTTTCCTTTGACAAGTTCTGTTTGGAGCTTTTTCTTTTACATTTTCTCTTCAATATATATTATCAAATTTACAGGTTCATAAAAATAGAAATGGGTAAGGGATCATTGTTCTTATAATTCTTAAGTAATTCTCTCATACTTCATTTCCCATGTTACATAAATATATATATATATATATTTCTTCATTTTTATGTTACAGTAGAAGCTTTTTCTAACTATGTTTTATTATTTTTATTGATTTTAATCAGTTTCAAATTCGTATTTTACCAACAACTTATTCCATTCATTGAATTAAGCACGACAGCATTTGTTGAAGTGAAGTGAATTAATATTTCACTTGAATTCAAATCAATGGTCATTTTATTTCTACGTTCTTAATATACAAGTTTTCCCTAGCTATTTTAGTAAGTTTAATCAATTTAAATTTCAAGGTTTATCTAAATTCATTATTTAATATATTTTACCCTTTGCTCCTATACAGGCATCTATATACATATACAGGGTGTCTCTAAAGGACGTTGCCGAATTTAATATGCTGGTCTGTCATACCATAACAAACAAGCTTAACACAAGAACGTGTGTCCGAAAATGGAAACGGTGACTTTTAGAGCTCAGTGCTCGCAGTAGTAGAGGGGGAGTCGAGTGGAATTAATATGGCAAAGTCGAGAGATATTAATATGGTTTTTATTAAAGAACATGGTTAAATCACAGAAGATGTTCAAAATTCCTTCCATTCTTCGTAATACATGCTTCAGAATGTCGACGCATGGATTTACGGACCTCTTCAAACTGGGCAGATGTATCACGGGCACGTATTGCCGCTTCCACGTTCTTGGCGACGAGATCCTTGTCCAATGTTACGGTTGTCTCGTACACGATGAACTTCATTTATCTTTACAATAGAAATCCAGGATTACAGCCGCCACGCAACTGCTCCGCAGCACCATTTAGGTATTGTATACCGGTCAATTCTGAGTTAGTAAATCGATTCATCCTTCTAGCGATCTTCTAGCGATCATCCCTCAATATCCTGGCCTACAATTATCCCTCTTCCCATTCTCCCATAAGCCTTTCGCATTTTCGGTGTCACCTTTTCTCAGTTTCGGACACAATGTTCACACTTCTCACTCTAGCATAAGCTTGCGAACACTGCCTTCTAGCGGTCGCAGTTCGCATTTTCGATCTCAAGTTCCTACGTAAATCTTGTTTGTTATAGTAAGACAGACCATTATGTTACCTTTGGCAATGACCTTTTGAGAAACCCTGTATGTACTATATATATTTCTTTCGTTTCAAAACTTTTATTGTGCTTATGTTGCAGATTTTTAGACCTTAATCCTCTATTTTTTTATTTTTTATTTTTTAGATAAATTTTCAATTATTTCTTTTATTTTTTCGTATATTGGATCACAAACTTTTACATTTTTTAGACCCAGTCCACTCATACTGAAAAGTTTTGATTAGATTTTAAACGGTTTTGCTTGCTTATGATTTATGCTATTGTGGGGTTTTACTTATTTAATTCCAAAGTTCTGACTTAGAACCCCACGAACACTATCAAGCGAATAATCGCTTAAGTGTGGGAATAAACACGTAAGTCTTAAGAAGAGTTAACTACCCTTTATTTTTCAGAATATTTACAATCCACTCCTACTTCAGTATACACAAAGCCTTCACTTGGCCTTGAAATAATAATGAATTTAAACTAAATTTAGCTTAAGTAAAGCTATCTGAAAGGTATAGCTGAAGGTATAGCTATCAGAAATCTACCTAGTTGGACCCTAAACATTAATATAATCATCGAAGCCAAGCAACGGAGTAAAGTATGGTCGAGCGCAGTAGCTTAGAGAGAACGTAGCCAAAATGCAAACGTTAGTCAGGAAATCAGATTCTCTCTCTGTAGAAGTCGGTGAAGCATCGAAATAAGTAGTACTCTCACTCATTTGCATTTACTGCGTTTCTGAAATTACATTTTGGCAGGAAATTGTAAGCGGAAATTAGAATAAAGCAGGAAAGCGGCAAAACTTAAAATAACTGTTAATAAACGTAGGATAAACCTTACACTATTATTTTTTTGAACTCGACCTGTATGTTTTAAGAATCTACATATAGTTTTGCTGCTTGAAATTTGGAATTAAAGTTTTCATTTGGTTTTGCTTTTTCAAGTGTTGGATTATTATTATTACGAGATTATTATTGTTAATTGATCTGGGGTTGGTTTGTTCCCTTTGAAAGGTCAACCAATTTCCTATCAATGACGATAATTACTTAGTTTATTGATTACTTTTTCATTTTTAAGTGTTTTCATTTTCAGCTTTAACGATTCATATTTGACGTTTCTTTTTTAAAAAATTTTCAAGATTCATTTTTAAATGCTTATAAGTTACTTCATTCAACTAAAATTCTAATAACTTTCTCAAAGGAGATAGTATACTTAATAATCCGTTAGCAAATAAATTATTATTTCATTACTTTGCAGCTTTTGCTGAAGTATTAGGCAATTTATTATGATTTATTAATCTATTCACTTTAATTGAATCTTTTATATATACAGGGTGTCTATAATTAAAGAACCCTATTTCAAAGCTGCGTATAAGCGAAACTGGTGATCAGAAAATTGTGAACTTTTGTGGCGGATTTAATGAAGGGATTCAAAATCATGTGGCAGCAACCGCTGCACTAGTGAAAGTATATAAGGATAATATCGGAGGGTATTCCAGAAGATCTTATGGGCAGTTGAATGTGGTTTATCCAGCGCCTGTGCTACACGTCGGACACAGGTACCAGCCAAAAAGTTTGAAGCTGAGTACTGTACGACCTAAAGCGCAACCTCCTGTATTGGTTCTGCAGAAAGGGGTTTTCTTCCTCTTCCGGGAGGAATAGAAAATGATCCGTTTCTTCAAATTCGTTATAATTTTTGGAAGGTTTGTAATATTCATTGGACCTTTTAGAATTCCCCTCAAAGTCCGAAACTTCTACTGAGGAATTACTGTTTTGCAAAACAACTTTACTAAAAAGCGTGATCTCGTAAACTTATCGTCATTGTGGGAAACAAGCACATTGGAAACAAAGTCTCCGCTAATGTTCCTAGGTTTTACAACAGCTGCCGCGTGACGACAAGCGCCTGGCCCCAGCCACCACCCCAAGCTCTTATTGGACACTACTTGTGATGTCATAGAGTGACGAAATGAATTCCCCGCGGCATTTTTGCGCGCGAAAAGCTTGCTTTAATTGCAAATACTTTGTTACATTCCACAAATTCACATTTATACAAAACATAACCAAGACCAAAAAAGTATAAGTTCACCTAACTTACACGAAACCGATAATAAAATCTCTTCAACCTGACGTCATAAACACCAACCAATAAGAACAGGTTTGGTGGCTGGGGCCAGGCGCTTTTCGCGTGACGTCGATGAAGATTTACATTTTACTACAGGTTTTCAAAGCAAAATGCCCTCTGGTGACACTATTTGTAACTATTGTTTCTACAAAATTTTTCACTACAAAATTTTGTAGTGGTGAAAAATGAGCAATGTCCTCGACGGGAATCGAACCA
Source organism: Stegodyphus mimosarum (assembly GCA_000611955.2). Lineage (NCBI taxonomy): Eukaryota > Metazoa > Arthropoda > Arachnida > Araneae > Eresidae > Stegodyphus > Stegodyphus mimosarum. The sequence goes on from KK120613.1 coordinate 135,567, forward strand.
CGGACCTCTGGAATACGCTCCCAGTGTGCTGACCACTGCACACACGAAGGCGTGCGAAGAAGGTGGGAGAAATACTCTATATACTCCCCTTTTTAAAGGGCGACTGGAGTTCAGGGAACTCAATCGCCAAATCCAGGTTGTGGAGAATCATCATCCACCACCTTTTTAGTTCGGGTGCCAGTGTAGAGACATTGAGTGTTTTTTGAAAGCATGAGTTGTGGCAAATGTGCAACGCCTTCGCCGGGACTCGAACAACGGACAGTTATGTAATACGCACCCAACGTACTGATCACTATACCACGAAGGCATGCGAAGAAGGTGGGAGAAATACTTTATAATTTCACAATTTTCTGATCACTAGTTTCGCTTGTAGACGGCTTTGAAATAGGGTTCTTAAATTACAGATACCTTGTATAATACTAAGTTCTGCTAGGTCCATGTTTTAAAGCAATGCAATTGCGCCGAATAATTTTTGCAGTTGACGAAGAGCGAAAATAGTTTCTTTAAAATGTGCTTAATCGTTTTCTTATTCAAATTAAGGGGAAAATAAATTTTAAATTTTGCTATTTACTATATTCTATTATTCCCGTTCGTTCCCGTGGATTCTAATATGTTACTTAAATATCTTTGACAGGTACAGTTGTAATCGCATTTAAATTATGCTTTAATGTCATCATTAATCAATGGATCAGCTGTAACTCTCATTGATTACCTTTTGTTAATTCTGTAAAGAGTTCCTCCAAAGATATTTCAATAATCGACAACTCTGAGTTATTAGAAAGCTTCTGAGTGGATGAGATAGCCATCTCTAAATTATTAAAGTCATTTGTTGTTATCTAAATAAATTCCAATTTTAAATGATATTTTGCTATGAAAGGGGATTGATATAATAATACGCACTTTAAGTAATCACTTATCAAAATATATTTAACCATGTTCATGGGGATCATAGGGAAAAATTTGCACTCGCTAGCTATAACAAAAGCAAATATATGATAATGATTTAAGGAATACTATGTATGTGCTTCAGTGAATTTTAAGTTCAAGAATATTTACCTTTAACTTTACGCCTTATGTGATATGACGTTTACCGTGTTTATTGGATCTGTTATTTGGATGTTTATTAAAATATTATCAATACTGAATTTTATAACTGTGTGTCTATCCGAGAGATGATCTATGTCAGCGAATTTCCTTAAAGGCGTGTAACTATTTACCAAACAAAAGACAATTACATTTATGGCTAAAATATCATACCTTGCAGATAGAAAATGTCTTAATATTTAGAATTAAAGTAATTATTTTGTAATTATTTTAACCTGGAGCTTTTAAGATAAGTCTTGTTATACGAAGGTGTGTGTTTGAATTAGTCTTCTATAGATAGTTCTGGCAATGCAATGTTCTTTTTTTATTTAATAAAGTAAATAATATTCTGAGATAAAATTTATCAAACGTTTGCGTTCTTTTAAATCACTAGTGCAGTTACTACGCTTTAGACATATCAGCATTTTACTGAACATTTTAAAGCACTGAATGCTATCGAGGAGATGCATCCGACCTCAAAGTCACAATATAACGCGGGATATGTTGACATTTGGTCGGAATCATTGCCATTAAGTAATTTTCTGATCGGATAAATTTGCAGACATAAATGCAAGTTATATATACAGTAAGTCATTCATCCTTTATGGAAATAAAGATGGATGATCAACCCCGGAACCGATTCACTAAGCTAAATGAATGATCAACACTCAGGCGAAAACGGAACGCAGTTCTGTAGCAATTCAAGGAGAGGTGTTATTGAGCAGTGGGCCAAAATTTTGATTACTCTTAATGTAAACACTAACAGGTTTTCCTTTATTATTTACCGGAAGCGTCTCTAACCTATTTTTTATGTATGTTATGTATGCTTTTGTCTTACTAGTATTTCATCTATTATTTAAAAAACAAAACATTAAATAAACCGACTTATCTTGGCGAAACTGATCACCCCTCTTTTTGAAAATGGATGGAGTTCTTTTTTTTTTCATCTGGCAGTGCGAGGATGATCACAGAAACTAGTTCCTTGGATTTCCAGCAGTCAGAGCTCCGGTGCTCTGACACTAATCGCAGATCTGGGTGCTTCGGAGTCGTGATTACAGAAGCGGTTGTTATCGCTCCTATAATCACGCTTAAAGGAGGGATTTTCTTTGCTCCTGCTGTAGCCGCGTATCTGATTCCGACGGAGGTTTTATTATTCGCTCTTTCAAATCTGGCTCCTGCTGAGTCTTGAATATTTGCTCTTTTCGCTTCCTCGGAGCTGTTCCTTTGAGTTTTATTTCCATTCTTTGAGTACTGTGTCATAGTATAGCTATGTATATCAAGTATTAACTGTTTTATATAATATTACTGTAATATTTATGTAAAATAATAAATTAAATTTTTATTCATTTACTTATTTTACTAACATCTAGTAATCAAGAGCGATGAATTTCGCTTTAGTTTTCTTTAGAATTAGTATAGGTTTATAAACATAAATTTTTCCATCTAATGTAATTGTTCCAGGTTACAGAACAAAATGTGGATTCTACCGAAAAGAAGAACCTCGAGCGATATTTCGTATCATTTTGTCAATTCAGATAAAAAAAATGAAAATGCCAGTATTGTCCAAAAGACAATTTCCTGTTCTTTGGGATCTGTCTCCAAGCTAAAAATTTATTTTTACACTATGCTTTGTACTAGCAAAAAATATCATTTATAGTAACAAAATAATGTAATCTTTAACAAAAGTGAGTTTAGTTTTCATTATTTTTTAACTTTTAACACTTTTTTATTTCAGAAGTTTATTGTTGTTCTATGAAGAAAGGTTTATTTAAGTCAGCGGTTTGGTTGAGTTGATTCCAACCATCCACTCCTTGTTCAACTCCTTCTGTTTTTCCACTATCTTTGCACATTGCTCTTGATCCATGCCCTGTTCCGAACGCATTAATCAAGATCATTGTATGTGAGCTATATGTTTAATAAGATCAATGTCAGTCGTTGAAAAGAACTGATTCACATCAGTGAGCGAGCAGTTTCGATCTGATACCTTATGCAAAGCGAGCAATACCCTCGCCGAAATTTGAACCGTGCCTCTCGAATACGCGCCAAGTGTGCGACCGTTCCGTCACGAAGACATGCTGGGAAGAGGGAGAAAATGCTGACAGAATAAGAGATTTATTTTGGAAATATCGTCTTTGCAGATGGCCCGAAGGTTACAGAAATTCGTTTTCCGAAGAAAACTTTTCGTATCTAAGAACTGTAAAGCGATGCAAAAATTGGAAATATTGCTTTTCAAAGAAAGGTATTTTTAATATATTAAAATTGAAGGGAAAAAGGGTTTAGATGAAAGTAAAAATCCAAAAATGGTCGCAAAACCTTATTCTAAGACTTTTCGAACGCGGGTAAATATCAAGAAATTAAAGTCTGAATACTGAAAGAAAATTCATCGACTCCAAGTTCTGTTGCATGGAACTACGAGTGGTTCTGGAATTATAAGTAAAATCAATCACGAAGATATGAAGTTAAAAATTTTTTAAACCTAAACATCATCTTAAATTTCATCTAACTAACGTTCATCTGTTTTACCGAAGCATATTACGGAAAGTATTGGAAATTTAGTTGCTACTGAAATATATTAAGGTTTAATGAATTTTATTCTCAATTTGAAGTAGCTATCCACAAAAACACGAGTCTTAGTAATGTAGAGAAGTTTAGTTATTTAAAATCGTACTTAACAGACGTAGCTGAAGTGGCTATACGCGGTTTAGCCTTGAGCTCTGAAAACTATGAAATTGTCTTGAACATACTAAAATGAGTCTTAGTAATGTAGAGAAGTTTAGTTATTTAAAATCGTACTTAACAGACGTAGCTGAAGTGGCTATACGCGGTTTAGCCTTGAGCTCTGAAAACTATGAAATTGTCTTGAACATACTAAAAGAACGATTTGGCCGAAAAGATATTATTATAGATGCACACATGTCAAGACTTTTAAACATGAGACCAGTTTAAAAATCATGCGATATTGTATCGATGCGTTAACTTTATTCAGAATGCGAATCACATATCCAAGGATTAGAAAATAACGGAATAAATCCTAACAGTTATAGTTGCTTATTGTATCCAGTGTTGTTAAAATCGATATCGAAAGATTTATCGTTAGAATTTTCTCGCAGAACACATTAAAAAAAATGGAAACCGAAATATCTGATTTATTGGAATTTTTAAAGATGGAAACTCAGTGTCGCGAACATAGCGAGCAATTAAGTAGAGATTTTCATTTAAGCACTTCAGATGCGCAATTGGAAACTAAATTTAATTTTATACAAAAACCTAATAAAAAATAGGGAAGGTTTGATAAAAAATAAAGTTGATTACAGCGGGAAAAATAAATTAAACGTGAACTTTCCTACATCTTCTGCATTTGTTGTTGATGTGAAAAAGTGTATATTTTGTACAAAATTTTGCTCCTCCCCCCGCCACTGGAGTCTGGTCACAGCGGCGACGTGAAAAAGGTTCTTTCATCGGTTGCATGTGTGCATGAATGTGATTGCTACTTGAAACTTGTCCAGCAGTATTAATAGGTAGTTCTAAAAAAATAAAGACATAAATATTTTGTTGGATAATGCGTCACAGAGATGTTTTTTGAAAAATGAATTAGCGATAGAAATGAAATTACCGTTTATTAGGCAAGAAAGTCTAGCGGTTTATACTTTCGGTTGTAGAGTGCCAATCCAGAAAACATGATGTAGTCCGGTGTACTCTTTGTAATAACCATTGAAGCGCTTTTGACTGACTGTATTTCTGGATCGCAGTTTAAAGTATCACACAATAATCTAAAGCAGTTACTTATGAAAAAGAACATTTCGTTGTCAAACATAAGTAAATCGTTAGGAAATGAATTGTCTCTGCTTATTGGAGCACAATACTTTTGGGATATTCATTCAGGAGAAAAAGAACGATTAAACAAATATTTGTATTTGATTGATACTTTGTTCGGAAGGGTTGTTCAGGGTCGAATTTCTTCATCAGATTTAAATTCGAATCACAACATTTCTATTATGAAAATTGAATGTTGCGCCACAATGGATGAAAACCTAACAAAATTTTGGAAGTTAGATTTAACGGGGAGGGATGATACAAATAGGTAATTTCGAATTTAGTGCGAAATTTATTTCTCAATTCGAAAATAATTTAAAGAATGAAAATGGAATGTGTACAACTAAATTATTCTGTGAAGGAAAACTAGAAAACTTGTCCAACAACTTCGCGGTAGCAAATCGAAGATTTGACAACTTGAGGGTAAAAATTAAAGAAAATAATTGGGTTTGTAGTGAATATAAGAACATAGTTAAGGAGCAATTAAAGCTGAATATCGTCGAGGAATGTCCTTCCGACTTAGAAGTGAATTATTATATGCCTCATTCAGCTGTGGTAAGAACGGAAAGGGACATTACAAAAGTTAGACTGGTTTTTGATGCGTCCTCAAAGGGTAAGGGGTGCAAGTCTCTTAATGAATGTCTGAATCCTGGGCCACCGTTGAATCCCATAATTTTAGATGTAATTTTACAATTACGCGAATATGAATTTGCATTCAGCAGTGATATTCAGGAAGCATTTTTGACCATAAGAATAACGGAAGGGGATAGAGATTACTTACGATTTTTTTGGTTTCCAGATGAAAATGATCCGAAAACTTACAAAATTTTGCGAATGACTCGCGTGCCCTTTGGAGTGACATCAAACCCGTTTATCCTTGCTGCGACTGTTAAATACCACATACGAAAATATAGACATGACCAAAGCGAAACTTTTTAAATGCTTAACTCGGCTCTTTATGTGGATGATCTTTTTTACTGAGCAAATACTATAGAGGAAGCTTTAGAACTTTCGCAGAGCGCTGTAAAAATTTTGAAAGATGCGAATATGAATTTAAGAAAGTTTAAAACTAACTCGGATGAGTTGACGAAATTTATGGCATGAAAGAGGTATGTCTGATATAAGGGAAGATTACGAGCGTCCTTTGAAGGTTTTAGGCATAATATGGAACACGGAAGAAGATACGTTTAAATTAGATGTGAAACCCCTTCTTGACATGATTGATGAATTTTGAAGAATTCAAAACGTAGTGTTCTACAAACGGCGTCCAAGTTATTTGATCCTGTGGGGATAGTTTCACCATTTATTGTTCTCATAAAATTATTAATGCAAGAAATATGGGAACTTGGATTAGGATGGGAATGGGATGATGAATTATCGAAATTCTCTGAAGGAAAAATGGAAAAACTGGTGCTCTCAGATTCATCTCTTGAAAGATTTGACAATCGAAAGAAAGTATTTTTCCTGTCCATTGAATTTAGTGAAAGAATTAGAACTGCATATATTTTCAGACGCTAGTCCTAAAGCTTTCGGAGCAGTTGCTTACTTAGAACTAATGGGAGCTGTTATTGCTTCTAGAACTTTTCCAATATTTGAAAACAAATTTCAAATTTCCTGTTTCTAACGTATATTTGTGGAGCTCGCTTAATCGCTCTTCAGTGGATTAAAGGGAAAGCTTCAAAATGGAAACCTTTTGTATCGAATCGAGTAACCGAAATCCAGTCTAGAACTGATCCTGCTGATTGGCATCACTGTAAAGGGAAGAATAATCCTGCATACGTACCTCGAGGAGCGGCTGTGGAAAAGTTTATGTCCAATCCTATTTGGCTGCAAAGTCCGGAATGGCTTCGATGGAAGAAAAAGGAGTGGCCAATGAGTTTTAATTATGAAATTTGTCCAGAGATATTTCCTGAAGTATATTGCGAAGAAAAAACTAAATTGGAAGAAACATCATCGTTTGTATGCGAAGTTCAGTCGAATGCGACATCTTTACTAGAATTGAATAAATACAGTAGTTTGAGGAAATTATACCGGGTTCTGAGTTGGGTACTCCGATTCATATACAACATTAGACATAAAACAAAGCGACGCAAAGAGCTGTGCGCTGAAGAACTTAATGATGCAGAAATGATTTAAATAAAAACAGTTCAAAGAGAAGTTTTCTCTGAAGAGTTGTCCTGTTTAACACAGAGTCAAACAATTTCAAAGACTTCGTCTATTTTGGAACTAAATCCCTTTCTTAATGAGGATGGGATAATGCTTGTTCGTGGAAGACTCAAGAAGTCAAAACTTACCTACCTTCTAAAACATCCAATAATTATGCCTGCAAAACATCCCTTTAAATTTGATTGTTTGGGATGCACACAGCAAAGTATTTCACGGTGGAATTTCTGAAACTTTGATAGAAATACGTGAAAGATACTGGATAATTAAAGGAAGAGAAACTATTAAAAATATACTAAGAAAGTGTATTTTGTGCAAACGATTCAATTCATCTCCTGGTATGCAAGTGACTGGTCCTTTACCAGTAAATCGAACAGAAGAGTTACCTCCTTTTTCTGTAGTAGGTATCGACTTTGGTGGATCATTTCATACAAAAGACAGTGATGTGAAAATCTATATCTTCTTATTTACTTTCGGAGTAACGCGAGCTCTTTATTTAGAGATTGTTAGTAGTATGGCCGCAGAAACATTTCTTCTTGCTTTCCGACGATTTATTGATCGTCGAGGTCTGTATTCTCAAATTTTGACTGATAACGCAAGAACTTTTAAGCGATCGGAACTTGAACTCAGAAACTTGTGGACTGTCATTAGTCATCCAAAAGTAAAAGACTTTTGTGCCTCCCACAAAATCCAATGGGGCTACATAGCTGAGAAAGCTGCGTGGTGGGATGATTTCTATGACAGACTGATCTGATCTGTGAAACTAGCTTTACGAAAAACTTTAAGAAAAACTGCTTTATATTGAGACGAGACTCTAATTATTGAAATTGAAGATGTGCTTAATTCTCGTCCTTTAACTTATGTTTATTCTGAATTACAAGAACCTGTGCCTCTAACTCCAGCTCATATGCTCTTAGGGCGCAGAGTGAATAGTTTACCACCTGCCAGGCTTAATTTTGATTCTGATTTAGTCAATAGGAAAATGTTAATTAAGAGATTTAATTATCGAGAAAGATTGGTAAGTATGTTTTGGAATAAATGGAAAAAAGAATATCTTTTGATGTTAAGATCTCTTCATTGTGTCAAGCAGACAGGTAAAATTATTGAATTTAAAGTTAATGATATTGTATTAATTAATGATGATAAGTTACCTAGACAGTTTTGGAAATTAGGAAGAGTTGTAGCAGTATTTTCTGGCAGAGATGGAAAAGTAAGGTCTTGTGAAATTAAAACAAGTGCATTACTCGTTAAACGAACTGCGCAACTTTTATATAATCTCGATATCAATGAATAAGTTTTTTTTATGTTTATTAATTTGTACTATATTTACAGGATTATTCCAGCTCTTTGATGAAAGTGTGTGCTAGCATATTAAAATTTGCCAGTATATTATCCATGTTATTAATCATGACAGGTAAATTGTTTAAATGTGAATAATTCCGTTTATTTAGTTAATATGTGTAATTTCTTTTATATTTTTTAATAGTTTGAATTGAACATTGTAAGAAATTCCTTTGTTTAAAATTGTATTAGTGTGAATTTGAATGAACCCCTGGTGATTCGGGGGGCAGTGTGTAGAAACTATAATTACAGGAGCCAGATGGCGCTGTGCGTCTGACTTTTTTTTAGTTGAATTAATTGCGATTTAAACTGCGAAGAATGGTGAACCATGAAATGTTAACCGCGAACTCTGTTTATAACTGTAATTATAAGTGTTTTCTTGTCGTCAATAAAATTGGATAAAATATTGTATTGAATTGTTCTCGTCTGACAGCTAAGAAGCTTTGATTATTTTATTTGTTTGAATGTTGATGTAGAATTCTAAAGCGAAAGCGATCTTTAGATGTAAGTTACATCACAGAGAAATATATGGAAAATACATGGCTAATAGGATCGGTAACACTCGGTTTGGTACGGATATAATTAAATTATTCTTAGAAGAAAAGACCGATTTTCTATTGCTAAACTGATGAAAATGATCATACGTAATGACTTGGTTTGCTCGATATACGTATATATAGAAAATTTCCCAATAGAATTTATGATAGTTTTAGGATTTTGTTACAATGGTGAATTAAAACTCTAAAAAGTCTCAAATAAAGCTAAAATTAAATCACGTTATTATCAGCAGAATATTTTAGAACCAATTTTTCTCAAAGAAATTCCAGACTTATATGGAAAAAACATAAAAAAAGTGAAAGTTTCATAAGGACAAAGCTTTTATTTATGCATTTAAGTGAAAGCGAAAACTTTATGCAGAACATAGAACTAAATTTTGGCAAAAATATTCCAGAGTTATACGAAACGGACATCATTAAAGTTGAACTTCATATAATAAGAGTGACTGTATTTCCTAGCAGGCGAGCAAAGTACATCCAAATTTCCCCGAATGGTATTTTACTGTGCCTTAGAAAGTCAGAGATTGTTCCATGAGATGTCCATCTCCACCTAAGATGCTGTTTTGTTAACCTTCCTGTGCTGTGTTAAGATTCTTGAATTAATTTTTTCAATTAATAATTGATTTCAACAATAAAGCTATGCTTCAACTGAAGCTTCTATGTTACTACAAAATTATAGATTCAAATTCAGATAAGTTTCTAAGAATGACATCTGAAGAATAAGGAAAATTCAATCCAAAAGTTAACAAGAGCTATGGTCTTAAACCTACTCTGAATTCCGAATTGTAAATCAGTTAAGAACTTCCATAATGGATGATGTGCTTATACATCCTTTTTCAGTGTATATCAAAAGTATTTAATGGGATTCACATTGAGGACTCTCTGCAGCCATTTCAGCTAGGAGAATTCAGTGGGATGCTGCTCGAAATATGTGCAGTCATGCGGAATGTGTGTCAGGAGCAGTTGTTGTCTTGAAGACACACTCCTAATCGCAAAGCCGTAGAATAAAGAAGATTCAAGTCCAAAAGTTAACAAGAATTATGGTCCCAAACGTTTCCTGTATTTCGAATCGTAAATCAGTTGAGAAAGCCGATAATAGATGATGAGCTTACACACCATTTTCCAGAATATATCAAAGATATTTAATAGAATTTGTGTCCAGGTATGTCTGTAGCCATTAAGCTGGAAGAACCTAATGAATATCTTTGATATACTCTGAAAAATAGTGAGTAAGCATATCATCGATTTTGGAAGTTCGTGATTGATTTATAATTCGAAATTCAGAAAATATTTGCCACCATACCTCTCACTATAGCTTTAATTCTCGAAAACTTGCGATTGTATGACTTTGAATCTATAATTTTGTAACAACGCAGAAGCTTCAGTTAAAATTACGTAAGGTCCTGTTTTGTAAATCTTCCTATTTTGTGTAGGTGTCTTCAATGAAGTTGCTTTCTCCAATAAACCATATTTTAACTGAAACTGCTGGATTACTACAAAAGTTTAGATTCGAAGTCAAATATTTGCAAGTATCCAAAAATTAAAGTTGCATAATAAGATTTAAGTCCAAAAGTTAGCAAAAGGTATGGCCGCAAATGTTTCGAACTATAAATCAATTAAGAACGTAGATAATGGTGTGATCTTAAACATACATATATAGTGTATTTTGGCATATTAAAATGAGAACTCATCATATCATGCTCCTCTCTTCCCATCTCTGATGGTTCAGTCACTATATTTTATAGCTCAAGTGAAATACTGAGAGCAGTGTCTTACGAAATGGCATTTTCGTGGGTCTTCGAAATCTGAAGCCTATACTTTACACACAGCCTATCTTCTTCTTGTACTGGACATACTTCTGTTAGGTGATCAGCTAAGTTTTGGTGTCACTGTTTACTTACGATTACGAATGAGTCTTTGAAGATCACGGTCTTTAAAGATCGCTTGTCCTCAGAATCTGCATGATTATTCTTTTCCCGCTATCCGTGTCCTCTCCACACATTATTTATGCTGCGATATGAGAAAACTACAACTCTCCAACTATTTCTGAAATCAAATTTATCCATCATCTTCTCAGGTCTCGTTTACTTTATTAACCAAATGTTTTATGTTAAACTACTTTCCTGTTCTCCTCAATACCCATTTTCTTGCTTGAATGTAAATTTCTTGCTCTTGCGATATTCAAATGAGGTAGAAAGGAGACAGTGCCTGTTGAAGGACAAGCTGTTAGTTTGATTCTCTTGAGAGTAGTATTCCAAGGCGTAGTTCTATTCTCCCCATTAGGTTTATCACACCGACTTAAGGTCAGAGCCAACTTAAGCGTTGCTCTACTTGTGTAGCCGTTAAGCTAACTTACTTTTACTTAACTAAGTTTTCATTATCTTTGATTTAAGCTATAAATGCTGGCTTTCGTTAATTCTAATTTTAATTAAATAAAAAGAGTGCTTTACACTCTTTTCCCTACCTCCGTGGTCTTTAACAACACTTAGTGATAATTCACTCCTAAGCCTTAACATGTTTCGTACAGTTCATGCTGTCAAAGAATCGAGACGTTATAATTAGTTATTTTTAAAACTGCTTAGAGAGGAATGCACTTGCAGTTATATATGTTCTGTGGTAGTACTCTTATATACTTATAAACAAAGCAGTGCTCTAGTATGTATTTTAATGTATATGGAGTGAAAGCGGACTAGAGACTGAATGTATATCGTATCACAAAAAGCTCATGTAGAACATCTGTAATGTGTGATGACAAATACTGTTATTAAATCATTGTTTCAAGCACCACAGGTAAATATGTGTCAGATAAATATTTAGCTATAATCATTTGTTTAACAGGATGATTCTTTTTTACTTACACTGTATTTTCAGTCTGTTCTCGAATAAAAATTCATCATTTTTCATCTAATCTCCATTTTTTGTATTGCTTCTTTCCATTGGATGGAACGCAAAGAAAATCGGTTTTTTATGTTCTTCGAAGACTTCTAGCACGAAGAGAGGAAAATAATTCTCGTTGTTGTATCTTTTGTATTAACAGCGCTCCACTGAACTTAAGTGCTGCAAAATTCTTTTGTCTGAAATCGCTTAACTTGACAAGAACCCTGCTGAGCGATACGTGACCGCAAGAAGATTTTACTCCCTCTTAAATCTCGTTAGCTGTGATTTAAGCACGAAGAAATTCTGCTAGGTTCAGTTCTGTTACGAATTTGATATATATTAACTAACATTTTCAAAAATATTATTATTGAAGGAAAACTATTATAAAACGAATTGAGTAAGAAGTAAATCAATAAATAAGTGGATTTAGGTTATAGTGCTTAACAACTGATATCCAACGTCTTATTTTCCACGTACAAGAATTTTAGTAAAACTACACAGAAATTGTTTTCGAAATTTAGCCAATCAAATCTTCATACTTTAAGCTACTCATCGTTTCTGCATTGGCTTTACAGTGCCATTCTATGGCACCGTGTCGTAAAAAATCATTACCCCTCTTTTAATTTCGCGACCGTTGACCGTAGATGTATATTTCCAATTATAAATGTGTTTTAAACGAAGAAAAATTTAAAATTTTGCTTTTTAAAATTAAAAAAAAATGTATAACATGCGAAATCTAGCTTTTTATACGTACCGATAGTGATTTAGGAAAATTCTGTGCTCGTAAAACATGAAACACGAAAGTATTTAACTCTTATACTACAAAAACTGAATGAGGTATTTAACTTCAAAATTAACGGTTTGGAATACAATTTCAAATTTTATTGAAGAGTTATTTGTTAAATAAAATTCGGATAACTGAAGATTATTTTTTCTCTTAAATGCCATTCCGTGATAATTGCGCGTGATTTACTAGTGCATAATGTTCCGCAGTTCATAGCTTTCTTGTAATTGGTATATCGAAAGAATTTTTACACAAATAATTTATAAATGTATAAACGTTAGAAATACGTTATAAGGTATTTCTCCCGCCTTCTTGGCATGCCTTCCTGGTGTAGTGGTCAGCACGCTCGACACGTATTCGAGAGGTCCGTGGTTCGACTCCCGGCGAGAACATTGCTCATTTTTCATCTCTTGCTTCGAAATATACTAATGCCTCTATAGTGACCCCCGAACTAAAAGATGGTGAATGATGATTCTTCACCACCAAGATTTGGCGAATGGGTCGCGTAATCCCCAGTCGCCCTTTAAAAGTGGGAGTATATAAGGTATTTCTCCCGCCTTCTTGGCATGCCTTCCTGCTGTAATGGTCAGCACGCTCGACGCTTATTCGAGAGGTCTGTGATTCGAGTCCCGGCTAGAGCATTGCTCATTTTTCAAGTCTCCTGCTTCCAAACAAGCTAATGACTTGTGGTGAAGAGGGTGACTAATTAGATATACACGTTTAAGAGTCAAAAGTAATGTTGCATATGCCCAATAGTTGCTAGCTTACACCAGTATTTCGTACATTGCGTTATTAACCGTAGAAAAGGAATAAGTAAATATTACACTTACCCCAATTACTGTATTGTGCCTTTCAGAAAATAAACATAGGAATTTCAAACAGATGACTTTATACAAGTATTTAGCATACTTTTAGTTACTATCTAGATTAAATACACAAAATGAAAATTATGGCACCCTTAATGGGTTACGCAACCTCCAGCAAGATATGGATCAGATCTATCGACACCTTCTCGCATTCCTAATGGAATGCCTTGATCCTGCACGCACGAATTCCTGATGTTATACGCTTCTCACTGATCAGTCTATTTTTATAAAAAGAAGATTCCGTTGAGCTGATTTCTACACCGTCGTCTATTTCTAGCATCGATGAGATTTCGGCTATTCGCAGTTCATTCGTATATACGTCAATGAGCTCTGTTACTGCAAGGGAATCCACATAAATTGCAGCAGAAATAATATCCAGGAAAATTTAGGAAATTGCAGCTTGAATCTTTTTCATCATTTCAAAGAATCCCACGCCATTTCTAAGCGTCAGCAACAAGACGTTCTGCATTTCATTGTACAGTAGCTGTGAGTCAAATATGACTCCTAAATACTTGGTGTTGTTCACGATGGGAATAGGCTGGTTATTAATCCTGATATTAACGTTAACTGGGGTGAATTTCTTGTGCCTTCTGAATAGCAATACTTGACACTTGGCGGGATTAACCTTTAGTTTTCAAATAGTATAATAATGAGCAATAATGTTTACGTAGTTTTGTACTTTGTCCCCAGCAAATTGAAATTTTAGGGATTTCGTTAAAATTGCCGTGTCGTCAGCATGCTTGACGATTTTAGTATTAAGAGGTATAGGCATATCGTTGGTAAAAATATTAAAAAGCAATGGTCCTAGGACACTTCCCTGGGCTACACCGCTTCGTATTCTTTTTCTGCTTGAGAGAGTAATATTAATTTTTACATGGAAAGTGCAATTCTTGAGAAAACTTTGCATTAGCCACACCTTGTCAAATGCTTTTCCAGATCCAAAAAACAACTTGGTATGGTATTTTTCTTCGAAAAGGCTTCGGCAATATATTCTGCAACACTTAATAATTGATGTAGTGTGCTGTGCCCGGAGAGAAAGCCGAATTGCTCATTTTGGATAATTTCTTTTTCTTCGAGGTGATTTATTAATCTTCTTTGAAGGACTCGCTTAAAGACTTTGCTTAAAGTTGGAAGGAGGTTAATAGGACGGTATGGATTTACATCCTTTGCATCTTTACCCGGTTTGACGAACGTGATTATGGGTGCATTTTTTCATTGTTGAGGGAAATAATTTATTCTCATACAGGCGTTAAGGATGTTCGTGATTAAAACAATATATCTTCTGGGAAGGATTTTTAACGCTTTATTTGAAATCTCATCATAACCAGGGACTTTTCTTGTGTTTAGCGTTTTAGTAATATTATCTATTTCAGTTGGGGAAGTAGGTTTGAAGTGGTTAGCTCCTATTCTGTCCGGGAGGTGAGTGATGAAATTTCTAACTTCTTCCTCAGTTTCATCGTGCTCATTGATATTATTCTGGAAGGTATTTTCCAAATGTGTGACAACGATCTCGGCCATTTCTTTTTCAGAATATGTTATTCTGGTGTTAGTGTGGATTGGACCAATACCGTCGGTTTGAGATTTTCTCAGTGCTTTGCCTATTTTCCAAACCGTATCTGGGCTGAATTCCATTGAATCTAGTAAATTATCCCAGCATTCTGATTTGTATTCACTGAGAAGGTTTTTAATATTTCCTATTTTTCTGTTTAAGTTTCTTTTCACTACGGGGTCTGCTGTTCTTCGCCAAATTTTCGGGGTGCGATTCTTGTCTTTAATTTTATTTATTATATTATCTGGAAGCTTTTTTATAATCTTGGTAACTGGAGGGATCATCGAGGGCTTTTTGAATGTAACTATTTATTTTGGTGTTTTGTAGTTCTATGTCTACCATATCGGCAAGGGCCGGATGTGCCGGTAGTTTCTCTAGGTTGCGGCTGAAATTGTCCCAGTTAGTGATCTTTTTGAGTGGGAGGGTTTTTTCGAATCCATAATACTTGAAGCTAACTGACAAATGGTCAGATGTTAATTGATGAGAGACTTCTAGGAAAGGGATCTGTTGAATATTTTTCATAATAACGATGTCTAGTACTTCAGCACTACCCGTGTGGTGATATCAGGTGATTGCTGACCAAGGCAAACAGGGTGTCTGCCTGGGAAATGTAGGGCTGAATATTCAAATAAAAAATGAGATTCAAAAAATCAATTTTCTCGTTATAAAGAATTTATTAACCGCAGTCATATTGGGAGTAGATTTCTTACGCGCAGCTAGCGCAAAAATTAATTAAAAAAATTCTACCTTATAGGTCAAGATGGATAAAGGGGAAGGTGAGCAAGCCAGTATTCTGGAACTTGAGCTGAATCACATTGAAGAAGGGGCAAAAGAAAAAATTCAACAATTCGTAAGAACTTTTGCTAAACTATTCGACGAGAAACCAGGATTCTTCCAGATTGTACCTCACGCGATCGATACTGGTGATGAGCCCCCAGTTCGTTCCAAACCGCACCGGTATGATCGGGTGAAGGAAGACATTCTCGAGCAACACGTCAAGAAAATGCTCGAGAACAAGATAAGTACACCAAGCACCAGCCCCTGTGCTAGTCCTGCAGTTTTATGTAGAAAGAAGAATGGGCTGCCACCCGCAGACAAGATGAAATTATAAGATAAATTCGGTCAACTAAATATATGACAACTTTAGACCTGAGGTCGAGCTATTTTCAAACTGCAGTAAAACCCGAGGATGTCGAAAAAACAGATTTTATTACAAAGTCAGGCGCGTATGCATTTTGAGAATGTCGTTTGGCTTAAGCGGAGCTCCGGCTACTTTTAAAAAAATTATTGATACTGTTTTAAGGCCAGTGTTTAGAAAAAGTACAGTCATCTATCTCGATGATATTATTGCCAGGAGCGAGACCCTAGAGAAACACATAAAACATTTAGAGGAAGTTTTTACAGCAGGCCTGAAAATTAATCCTAAAAAGTGCAAATTTGTTGCCAAGGAATTGAGGTACCTCGGTTATAAAATCTCGAAAAACGGTATAGAAACTGACAATTCGAAAATTTTAGCGATCAAAAGTTATCCATCGCCAAATAAGGCTAATAAATTAGCATCCTTCCTGGAGACGTGTTCCCATTATAGAGTGTTCATTAAAGATTTTGCTAAGATAGTTGAACCCTTGTTGGTGCTTAAACGAAAAAAGACTAGGTTCACATGGACAGCGGAGACGAACACGGCTTTTAAAAATCTGAAACACGCCGTGATCAAAATTTGGAGATTGCAACAGACGCGTTAGACTACGCAGTTGTCGCAGTTCCTTCCCAAAATGGGCAACCAATAGCTTTCTTTAGCAAGACGCTTAATCAAACTCAGCGAAATTATACCGCAAATAAGCGGGAAACTCTCGCGGTCCTACTAGCGGTGCAAAAATTTCGTGTGTACTTTGCAAGTGCCCCAATGACTGTGTTTTCAGATCATGCAACAGTTGATCGCCTATATTCCGATAAAAATCTTTCGCCCCGGCTCATACGTTGAACACTAAAATTGCCAGAGTTAATAATAAAACACACGCCGGGGAAAGAAAATGTAGTTGCAGATGCACTTTCAAGGATTAAGATTGATGAAGACGGAAATACAATTAAATGCAGGATGCTAATTGCGAAAATAATCGAATCTCGGGAAACAATACTCGCCGAGTTAAAAATGGAGCCAGAATTTAAAGACATTTACGCTTACCTGGAAGATCCCGAAAATTTTGAACATGTAGACTTAACGGCTCTTCGCAATAGGGCGGCCCATTATGAAATTATCGATAAATTGCTCTTCTACACGAAAACAGCCTACAATAATCAAGAATTACGGCCGGTAGTCCCATTGAGTCTACTCTCAAGTATTCTAGAGGAGCTCCATGACTCGAAATTAGGAGCCCATCTTGGTGTTAGAAAAACCCTGAAAAAGGTCAGCGAAGCGGTATATTTTCAGCAGTTATACAAAGTTGTGAAGGCGTATGTCAGATCATGTCACTTGTGTCAATTAGTTAACGACGTTAATTACAACCTGGCCGGGTACTTTAGCATAAATTTCCCAAATGAATTGGTTGGCATTGATTTGCTTGGTCCCTACTCTAGAACAAAGAATAATAAAAACATATACCTGTTAACCATCGTGGATCATTTCTCAAAATGGGTGGAAATAATTCTCCTTAAACGGGCTTCAGCAAAAATAGTAGAAGATTCGTTTCTAAATAGATATATTTTAAAATATGGGGCCCTAGTAAAAGTTATATCAGATAATGGTAGGCAATTCGTAAGTAATTTATTTGAAAACGTGTGCACGGGCCTTGACATATGCCATGTAAAAATGGTAGCTTATGGACCGCAATTAAATATTGCGGAACGCGTAAATAAAAATATTGTTAAAATTATTCGAGGATATGTTAATAATAATCATGACCGTTGGGACAGCTGTGTCAATGAATTAGCTTTGCCTCGAGAAGAGCAAAACATGATACCACACAAAAAAAAACCTCCGCAGAATTATTCCTGGGAAGAAAAATTTTAACTCCTCTTAATAATAAATTGAATGATATACAGAAAATTATTAATGAGGCCATCAAAAGTTCTGATGCGGCAAGGTAACAACAAAGATTATATTATGATAGAAAGAGACGCGATGTAGAATATATGATAGGGAAGAAAGTCTTAAAGATAAATCATTCTTTATCTTCGGCACCTAAAATTTGGGTAGCCAAATTTGAGCCCAGGTTTGAGGGGCCTTTCATCATCGAGAAAGTTAAATTTTCTACGGAATACCTAAAAGCAGATAATGGACAGCAAGCAATCGCTAACATTGACCAGCTGAAAACCATACTATAATCGTACGGATTTTCTAGTCTGAAAAGATTTGTTTCAGGTTCCTGGGAGCGCGCCAAGAATGTTGATTTCGGTTCCTAGGAGCGCGCCAAGAATGTTGATTTCGCCGTCTCCTAGCAAAGATCCCCCAGCAACAAAAAGAAAAGCCGATAACACTGAAGAAAGGACTGGGAAACGAGGGGAACAGCAACAAGGTTCAGGCCCAGCGAGAATGAAGAAAACGAAACAGAGAAAACTTCGTGTTCAACAGCAGCCAGCGCCGATGGGAAAGCGGAAAAGGCTCTTGGAGGATAAGCAAAGAAAACGTCCAACTACAGAACCGAGGACTACTACCTCGAGAGAAACCACAGGAATATGGCAGCCAAGACCTACGAAAAGAAAACAACTCGACGAGCCAAGATCTATTTCTTTTCAGGAAGCGAGGAAAGCCAAGAGGGTTTTGAAAGATTCTGAGGCAAGGTCCGGAGATTACAAAGCAAAGAGGATGCCAGAGTTCCAGAATCCTCAACTGACAAGGAAAGCAGGTCGATTCAACGCCCGAGGAAGGAAAAGAAAAGAGGGTCGGGAAGGGAATACCAGCCGTCCGAGACGAGTGAGAATCCAAAGTTTAAAATCCTCAACTTGGCAAGAATTTTGCGACAAGAGAATGAAGGAATATAGAAAAAAAAGATAAATGAAAATTTTCTTTGTTTTCTATTTTGTATTGAAAGTTCGGTTTATGTCATGTGTTTAGAGTTGCTAAATACTGTTTAAAGCAAAAAACTGAATTCGCAAGTTTGCTAGAATGTAGTTGTAACTATCTGTTAAACAGAAAAATTTTTGAATTCGCAAGTTGGCCAGAATTTATTTTGCAAATTTCTTTCTTTTGATAATTCTCAAGTTGCGAGAAACTAATTTGTGAATACGTTTAGTCGAAAGACTTCAAAGGTTGTTAACTTAAAGAACAATTGTAGCCGAACTTTGTGAATTTTGTGTAGCAACTATAACGAATGATGTAGAATGAATTTTAAAGTATTGCATGTTAAAATGTTCTATTGAATGCAGAAATGTTAATGTCAGCTTTTAAACTATTGTAAAAGTTAAACTGGTACAAATGTAAATTTTGGACAAGCATGACTCTAAATACTTTGTATAAGAGATGAATTTAATGAAAGTATAGACTGAATGTGTTTAAAGTTAGGCTCTCCAGGCTTCACTTAAGAATTTTAAATTGAGCTCTATTTTAGGAAATTAGATCTAGTTTTGTGTTTAAGGAGTCTTCTAAGGTCTGGAAAGTCGAGTTTCTAACAAATCGTAGCGGTTAGATAGTGGTAGTGCATCTTCGCGGAAATACGACGTAAAAGTCTTGTCTTACTGAGAACATTTTCTGGAGAGCATGGGGGAAAGAATATTTAAAGTTTGGTGTGTATGAAAATGTTTGAGGGCCAAAACAGTTTCAAGAAAGAGTATTGGTAACAAATGGAAACTATTAGAAAAAGAACTAATACTTTTTCCTTCCAAATTAATGGAAGGTTAAGACTGACGTCTGACTGAAAGAAAAGATGAAGCAGATGTATGTCAAACTGTAAAATTTTGTGAATGTAAAATTCTTGTTTTAGTAAAGCTTTAGATATTGTGTGAAGTTGGCCCTAAACAGGAGAAGTTGTAATGATGAATTCAAGAAAGTACAGTCGCTATATGTTGAAAACTTTGATGAAAAAGAGTTTTTATAGAGTTTGCGCGCTTACACAAGGTCGTTTTGAGACCTTAATTCTTCGAGTATTTAAATTCTGGCACTGGAAGATGTACGGTTTATCCTAACTTTATAAACAGTTATTTTAAATTTTGCCTCTTTCCTGTTTCATTCTAATCTCAGCTTACAATTGCTTGCCAGAATGGTATTTCAGAAAAGCAGTAAATGCAAATGAATATTATTTAAGTAGATGCTTCATCGACTTCTACAGAGAGAGAATCTAATTCCCTGACTAGCGCGCGTTTGCCTTTTGGCTACGTTCTCTCTAAGATACTACGCTCGGCCATACTTTACTCCGTTGCTTGGCTTCGCTGATTAAATGAATGTTTAGGGTCCAACTAGGTAGATTTCTGATAGCTTCAGCTATACCTTTCAGATAGCTTTACTTAAGCTAAATTTAGATTAAATTCATTATTATTTAAGTTCAAGGCCAAGTGTTTATACTGCAAGTAGGAGTGGATTGTAAATATTCTAAAAAATAAAGGGTAGTTAACCCTTCTTAAGACTTACTTCTTTAGTCACACACTTAAGCGATTATTCACTTGTTAGTGTTGTGGGGTTCTAAGTCAGAAATTTGGAATTAAATAACTCAAAAACCATAAATTCAAATTCTTCTTTTTTTATCACGGCACTATATAATATGGTGAAGAGGGTGACTAATAATTAACTAGACACGTTTAAGTGTCAAAAGTAATGTTGCATATGCCCAATAGTACGAAATACTGGCTTACGCCAATATTTCGTACAGTGCGTTATTAACCCTAGAAAAAGAATAAGAAAATAATTCAATTACCCCAATTACTGTGCTGTACCTTTCAGAAAATAAACATATAAATTTCAATCAGATTACTTTATTTACATAGTTATGCATACTTTTAGTTACCGTCTAGGTTTAATCCACAAAATGAAAGTTATGGCACCGTAAATGGGTTGCGCAACCTCCAGCAAGATATAGATCCGAACACTGATCTATCGACATCGTCTCGTTTTCCTAATGGAATGCCTTGATCCTGCACGCACGAATTCCTGATATTATACTCTTGTCACTGGTCAGTCTATTTTTGTAAAAAAAGATTCCGTTGAGCTGATTTCCACACCATCGTCTATTTCTAGCATCGATGACATCTCGGCTATTCGCAGTTCATTCACAAATACGTCAATAAGCTCTGTTGCCGCCAGGGAATGCACATAAATTGCAGCACAAATAATAACCAGGAAAATTTAGGAAATTGCAGCGTGAATCTTTTTCATCATTTCTAAGATAGAAGAAAATACTAGTAGCCTGAATCCATATTAATAGGTAATATGATAGATTGCAGAAAACAAATGTATGATAGGAAATAATAATTAACTTTACATATATACTTACACAAATAAAGACATATAATGCAGGGATACAGTAAAATGATGGTACATAGCAACTAGAGGTATGAAGGAAAGAGGTGAGGTTTACATAATCTAGGTATTTAACAGGGCTGGGATCCTGTCCATATTGTTTAAATCATTATAATCATAGTTGCAAATTTTTATACTGGGGTTGTCGATAAATTGCTGCCTGTTATGAAAATTTTTAGCACGTTTATAGTAATGGGTCCTGAGCAACTTCATCTCAAGTTCCTCATGGATCCTATTGTTTCTTATGTACCATTCAGTATTAATGATCTCTCTAAGTACACTATTTTAACAGACCTGAAGTTTCTGTCTGTTTGTTTTTCTAGTATGGGCCCAAACTGGGCTTGCATAGCAAAGTAATGGTCTGAGAATGGTGTATAGATAATAAACAATAAAGAACAGTGATACAATAAAGACAGTGTGTAGATAACACACTGTTCCGAGCAATTAAGGGTTAGCGTTGTGCTTTATGAACTCGGAACTTCTGGATAATAGAAGTGATGTGTAGGGAGTATATAAGAGTATTATTGAGTATCACTCCAAGATAAAGGTCCTTGGAATGTTGGTGTTGTAGTTGTTGGTAAGTGCAGGTTCTTTCTAATTTTGGTCTTTCTGGTGAACATGACTGCTTTGGTCTTCTCCACGTTTACTAAGATTTTCCATTTGGTGAGCCAAATCTCCAGTGAGTGTATGTAATTTTGTAGTCATTGGGTAACTGGACCAATGAATGCACTTTGTGCAAGGATCGCTTATTTTCTACGTAGATATTAAAATATGTAGGTCCGAGCAAGTATACCTGCAGGACGTCTGCAAGGATTGGGTGTGAAATAGAGTTTGTTCCTGATACGTGAACGGCAAAGTGTCTACCTGTTAGGTAGGAATTAGTAATGTTTATGATGGAGTCTGGGAAACCCAGAACGTGTAATTTGTATGTAAGGGCATCCAGCCAGACTCCATCAAAAGCCTTAGCTATATCAATGAACAGTTCACCTGTAGCTTTTCTTGCAGCCGTGCCTTCCGAAATAGTCTCGAGCACCCTGTAGAGCTCGTTCGTCGTAGAGGGATGTTTCCGGAAACCAAATTGATGAGGGATGATGATATTGTTTGTATCCAGATGGTTATTGATACGTCTCAGAAGTATAGCTTCAAAAATCTTGCTGACGGATGATAGCAGACTGATGGGTCTCTATGACTCTGGTTTAGCTGCAGGCTTGCCAGGCTTCAGAATGGGTACTATGTTAGCAGTTTTAAAGGAGTGTGGGAAGTACTGCTAGTCAAGAATGATATCGCTAATTTTCGTGAGAACGAAGATAGTCTTGAGTGGAAACCTCTTAATCATAGAGTTGGTAACAACATGCAGTCCTGGGCTTTCGCTTGAGGTTTTTGATAATAGCATGGACTTCTGAAGGTAGAGCTGGAATGATGATGTCCGTGCGTGGGCTTGTTGAGAATGTAAAGTGAAACTGGTGAACAGTGTTTTCTGTGGCAGTGTCATGAATGTTGTTGGTGCGAAATTGAGATTCCAGATGCTGAAATAAGCGTTCTGCTTTCTCAATTTCCGTGTAGTGGATCCGTTGAGGCCTTTAAGATGTTATTGTGGCATTTCGTTGCGAGATGTTATTGTGGCATTTCGTTGCGAGATGTTATTGTGGCATTTCGTTGCGAGATGTTATTGTGGCATTTCGTATACCTCTTAATAGATTTCCACAGCGAGTTATTATCTGTGGAGAGGTTTTGGAGGTACTTGGTCCAGCTGTGTTGTGCTTGTGCATTTAAAAGAGATTTGACCTCGTTGCAGAGTTGATTGAATCGTTGTTTGTCCTCACGATTGCGGGATCTCTGGAACTGCCTTCTTGCTGCATTACGATGTTTAATTAATCTGGTCCTATTCATTGTTTCTGTACACACATTTCTGTGGGATTTCTTAGCTTCAGAGTGGCCTTTGATAACATCTGAGGAACTAAACTATCAATGTCATCTATCGTATGTACTGTAGGTAGCGGAATGCTGATGTTTCTGAGTAGGAAGAAATCAATGATTCCAGTAAAACGGGCAGTATACCGTGTTGGGGCTCTTGCAGCTGCTATGCGTAAATTCGCCGAGTTGGCCAAGTTGAATACTACGCGTCCTATGTCGTTTGAGTTGTAGCAGTTCCATGCACGGTGTCTAGCGTTAAGGTCTCCACCAATAATAACTCTCTAAGTTCCAAGTGAGAGTAGAACTTGCAGGCTCATGTGGACGGGTTGAGGCTTTTGCGCTGGTGGAAAGTATGTGGAGATAAAAATGTGCGTTATGGGAGTGCTTGTAGTGAGTGAAATAGCTGAGGCTTCGATGACTGAAAGCTGTGGAATTGGAACAGGATGATAAGGAATGCAGCGTTCAATCAGAAGTGCAGTGCCCCCTCCTTCAGGGTTCTGGACAGTGGCTGGTCTGTTGTAACGGTGAACTGCATAATTCTGCACATAAATAGGAGTAGAACGGCCAAGTCGGTGTTCTTGTAGGAAGAAAATGTCGGGATCGTACTTATTTACAAAGTTTCGGAGTTCATGAATCTTCCGAGAGAGTCCATTCTCATTCCATGTAAATATGTGTAAACAAGTATTTATGCAACTAGTCATTATTTACATTATTTATAGAGCCAAAAATTTCTTCACATAAACACAATAAATAACTTATCTATGGCATTGGTAGCAACCTGTAATTCAGGTAGTTTTTCAGTGATTTTACGAATAATGTTTCCAAATGCCAGGCCTTTAAACATGTTACTATTTTCTTTAAAAAATCTCATAATATACATGAAGCCTCCTAGGCGAACTTCACTTTGTGAATTGTTACAGTTTGCATTATTGTTGTGACTTTTTTGCACATTAGTTTTTACAAGTTTTGAGTTTTTAAGAACAGAAGCATGAGGAATGCCATTGACAGAGGGATTACTTTTAATATTATTAGTATTTTGGCTAGGAGACTGTTTAAAGTTAGGCATGTTACTCTTACTAGTATCTGGGTTAGCATTATTTCTAAAGACATTGTTATTCATGGGAAATTTAGGGCAACTCCTATAATTGGCTGTATGACCGGTTTGCAGGCAGTTACAACATTTAACCGTATCTAAAGGTTTGGCAGACTCAGCGGTCTTATGTGCCCCGGCACACTTTACACATCTGGGCTTAAATTTGCATATGTCAGAAGAGTGATTAAGTGTTGGCAATTGTGACGCTGAACACTTCCATTAGATTTATAAACAACAATTTTAACATAAAATCCCATGAGTTTTATTATGTCGTAAACCTGTTAAACACCTTGGTCTTATTCAATTGCACTTGGAACAAGGGCATAATGGCTTTAGCCCTAAATCTGAGCTACCCTCCGGGCGTTGTACCTAGGGCTCGTAATTCATCACTGATTTCGTCTGTAGGGCAGTCAATCGGCAATCCTCGAATAACCACTTTAATTGGTTTGTCATGTTTGGTAAGAATGACATAGTGGTCTATTTTCTTTCCGTCTAAATATTGTATAATGATCCTGTGATCATTCTCTGTTGCAGGGAAAATTTTCAAAAATTTTGCGTTGACTTTCCCAACAAATTCGCATTTAGTATCAGTTCTTAAGACTTTCAAAAAGTCGCTGAAATCAATTTCAGACTTTACCATGATTGGGCGGATTTTGGGTGGTTGAACAGGCACATCATCATTATCTAATCCAGTTTGGGTATTCATATCGAAAATTTGTACACCATTATCACATTCATTTGCGTTACTATTATCACCAACATTTTTACAAGTCAGTTTTTGACATTTATTAGCTAGGAGAAGTTCTATATTATTTTTATCAAGTTTGGCAGGGCGGGAGGTGATCCTCAGAATGATAAAACCGTCCTCGTACCTTATATCATTAATCGATCTTTTTTGAACTTTTTTCCCTGAATTTCTCTTACCCTTTGGCTTAGTTTTATTATTAGAATCATTATTAGCAGTAATTTTAGAATCATTTTAAACAATTTTACTAGCATCAGCAGCAGCAGATTCAATTTTATGCATAATGACATCTTTACCATTAAAATTAACAAAATTAGGATTCAGGTTACTAAAATATTCGCACTTACTATAAATATATTAAGAAGTTCTTCAGCAACGGTTCTTGATTTATGGAAGTCATCCTCCATTTGTTTCTTGCTAGCCTCATCAATCAGGGTACGTTATTGTCGTGCATAAAAATATCCTTGTGACAGAATATCATTTTTAATTTTGTCACAAATCTGGGTAGCACTAACGTAGTCTTCAAGTCCAAATTGAGTTTTATTAAGCAGGGTATTCCAATTCCACTTACGAAATTTAAGATATTTTTGTAACTGGAAATGTATGTCTGTGACCAACAGTTTCGGCAATAAAGGCTGGGTAAGGACTTTCGTGGACGCGTTGTGAAACTAATAGTTAGTTGACAGCTTGCTGAATAATTAGAACGCTTAAAATAGCCATCTGTCTCAATCAAGGCAATTAAAGTATTCTTCCGGAACTTTCCATAAATTTATCACACATTTTGGTTCCTTAAATTTCAGTGCAGCTTCGTTATAGAGCTATAACATGATTCAAATGCCATCCAGGTCTATTCCGTTGGGTGCATTCAGTACGGAGTACGAAGTATTTATAACTGGCTTCTGATTGACAACTTTCTTTCTCGAATAACCACTTTATGTTATGATTATCTCGAAAGCGTGACTTAGAATATATGTTAGATTTATACCTAGCATTGTTCTAACATAGGTACTTTGACACAAAATCGGACTTTTTCTGAAATAACAAAATTTGTTTTCCATATTTCTATTCGAAGACTCAAATTAAGCCTAGATATTAATTTCTTTAATTTTTGGTGAGACTTTATGGAGAAATTAAAAAAAATTATCGTGTTCAGTTTTTTTCAGTTTGCGGCAAGAATAAATCACTTGGCGAACTTTTTAATTAATAGCCACCTATTTTACTTTCTTTTTTTCATTGTCCACGAGTAATCGTTCACACTTTCAAATAACTTTAACAGAGTGCGCAAACCATATTTTCGTTATTATCGCTTATAATAAATATGCGAAATTTCAAACCGCGCCAAAGTGTAAATTCAGGTATATCTTAGGAAAATTTTAATAAAAAGTTTTATTTTTTCCTGGTATTCTTATAAATAATCTACTTTAAGGTGATGGAAAATATTTATAGGTTATATTTCAAAATAATTTTCGAAAAATTTATAAAAATTATTTAAAAATACAAAACTCAAAAATAAATGATAAAAAATTGGCGAATTTTATTTGGAAGGAATCTAAATTTCCAAATGTGAAAGGAAGAATCAAATAAGTTTAATGAAAAAAAGAGATATAAAAATATATACCAAATTCAATTAATATTTAGGAGCTAAAATTTTGGGAGTAAATTTTTTAAAAAACTACTCGCGCGAGTTATACAAAAAATGGCAGTTTGGCATAATTTGAGTCGTAGAATCGAAATATGGAAAACATTGGCATGCTATTTTAGAAAAAAGTCCGATTTGGAGTCACAATACCTATGTTAGCACAATGCTGTATATAAATCTAATATATATCCTATATCTATGGCATTTATCTTAGGAAACGTAATCGAGAATATTATAATTTAGTCAAACTAATAAAGAAAGAAATCAGTGTAGAATTCATGAATCAGCTTGGATTTGGTAAGCTTGTACTTAGACACAAAAACAATAGTAATTTTTCATCTTTTGGAAAAGACAAATAATCGAATCTTCAACAGGTAAATGATATTAGATATTTAATCCAGTTAAGTTTGGTCCTGAGGAAAGTAACCATAAAGTTTTCCAGCTGCTCAACTGGATTTCCTTGAAGCTTTTCCTATTCCCGAAAATTTATCTTCTTTAATTAATGACATTTATTTAAACCCATTTTTACCTAAAACATTACAATTCTAGCATCTTAGCTTTATTCTTTCCTTGCAGTTTTTCGGTGTTTCTTGCAGTTTTCCAGTTTGGCTTATGCCCACTTTCGTTCTGCTCCGGCAATTGGATTTGATACAAAATAGCTGTCTCGCCTTTATTTTTTTGAAAAAAAAAATGAAAGCTTTCAGATCTTATATTACGCCCAAAAGGGCTTTTTTTGACCTTTTGTGTGTTACCTTTATTTATTAAATATCATGCTCTTCGCACTTAAACTATGTAATATTCAAGTCAACAGCAATATCACAAAATAATTACAAACAGCAAAACTACATATCTTTAAAATTTCCAACGCACAGTCTCTCGCGTTGCCATTGCTCGCTTTGAAATCGTTGAGTATGTTAATCAAAAATTCGTTAAAAATTGACAAAATTTGAAATAGATAATAAAACAAATTCCAAATTCCGGCTTCCAGCTGCCGATATTCGGTTGGAGGACTACGTTATTCAAAATGGGATGGCTCTAGGTACCGTTGCTTTTCCACAATGCAAGAAACATTCATGCATTCGTGCGAATTTTTCATTATTTAGTTTTTTAAATAAAATAAAATACATGGCGATAATATTTGGTGGCAACAGTTTGAAAAGTGAACCAACACAGACAGTGAAACGATGCAAAATGCCGTTTTGAAACAAATAGCCCTTTAGGTCTAATGCCCTTTTGGGCTAAAAAAAAGTTTTGTCTGGAATCGAGAAATGATTACAGTTTTATTCAACCTATACCCCAAGATAACGCTAATTTTTTACCTAGTTATAAATTGCAGTTTAATAAGTCTTATAAACCGTTAACCGCGTTTTTAGATTTCTTCCTTTTCAGGTAAGAAAGTTAGTTCGAGAATATATGTATATGCCCAAGAAGTAATCATTGAATTTCTTTTTTTTTTTATGAAATGAAGGATGGTAATATTTGCAAGAGGTTATTAAATGCATAACTGTTGTAGAACACAAAGAGAAAAACTTGATGGCTTAGAAATTTTTATTTGCCTTTACACAGCACATTAAGATTTAATACTTTCATTTTCTGAAAGTTCTTTTTATCATCGTGTGTCTGCTTCCTATTGTTGTAGTAAACGAAAGCGACGTTGGGAATAAGAGCTAACTTTGCTTACAAAAGCCTATTCTTTGCGTTCAAAATAAGAATGTTAAAAAACCATCATTCTCTGAGAAGAAAATAAAATCTTTTGTTGCCAGCGCAGGCAAGCAAAAGTGTTAATCTCCGGCAGACGAAACAATTTCCCCAGGGCCGTTTTCGATGTCAGTTGGGAAGAAAATAAATATTTTTATTCCATTACTTCTGAAATAGAATAGGTAGTAACTTTAAACTTTATAACAGTTATAAAGTTTCATTTAGATTAATTAGAAGGAAATTAGAAACTTAATTAAAATACAGCACACTTGAAACCGAAATGCAGTTACTGATCTCTGTAAATAAAGCGATTATTTTCAACGAGAAAATCATTTGAAATAACTATTTCTGTTGTCGCAAACGAGGCTAAGTTTTGGAAAAATATCAGAATTTTTAAAGAGTTAGCGTACTTGAGGATTAAAAAATCTCGTGAAATTATTTCAAGAAGCAATAGAGAAATTCTTTTTATTAGTTTGAATATTAAGCTTTTAATATTAGCTGGAATATTAAGGTTTTTTTGTTAGTAAATCAACTGCTGTTTAATATGTACAGTATACCCATTTAAAAATTTATGTCGAAGTAATAATACATTCAGCCAAAAAAGTAATTATTAGGTAAAAAAATCAGATGGGTTTCAGATTTTAAGGGTCACCCAAAATTATTTGTTAAGGTTTTTCACGCTCTCGCTGAACTCACAGTCCACCAGTCTGCTGCACTCACTCCAACTAACCCTTTTTTTGTCTTTTTAGCTATATTATTAAGCATAATTTGCTTCGCCCTTAACGCACTTCGCTTTTACACTTAAATGGCAAAAATTACAAAAATTTTAACAACAGCATAACAGTATACGTTTAGAATTCCCGATGCAGAGTTAAGTGCTGGCATACATTTTTCTGTTTTTCTCAGTTCTCCATATCAATGTTCAGTTTTCTTACTAAGATGGCTTTATAAAACTTTTTTTTTCATTACTAACGTTTTGTATTGTTATGAATTTCGTATTTAGTTTGACATTTTTTAGCAGAATTGTGATTAAAATTGTTTGATTTCCCTGCGCAATGCAGCGCGTGACAAATTTTAAGAGAAAGCTACGGCAGAAAAGTAAAAATACAAGAGCACGTGCATTTAACATTGAATAAAGGTTTATCTCTGTAATTGATATTTAATTTGAATAAATGTAATTGACTGCTATGTTATTCGTAACCGTAATCCCACTCTTTTTCCTTTCCAGAAATTGCTAGAAATGTCTCTCGCGGCTGTTTTAAAAAGCTATAAAAGCCGGAGAGAAACATCTCAGCTCAGTTGTTGTTGATTGTAACGAATTCGCAGTGAGATCGGTTTAGCCTTCTCTGCGCTTTGGTGTTTTAGTAGTTTAAAATATAGCTACTTATTATGTTGAGTGATATTGCGATATTGTACGAATATCTGTGGGAAATCCAGTATTTTGTTACATTTCTTGTGATAAGAATAAATTTTATTAACTTTTCATCGAACTTGTGCGTTCAGTCTATTACGAAGCCGTACACACGCAACTGTATGTTTACTTTATTTATTAAATATCACGTTCTTGGCGCTTACTCCACATAAAATTCGATTCAACAGCAAAACCTCAAAATATTTAAAAACCGCATATTGTTAGACAATCCTATAGACAATGTCGCGAGCTGGAGATAAAACCTTTTTTTCCGTACAGTGTTGCCACTGCTCGCTTTGACATCGTTGTGTTTGTTAGTAAAAAATTCGTTAGAGTTTCTAATATCTTTAGGTACAGTTGTTTTTTTACATTGCGAGAAACATGCAAACATTTATGCATATTCTTCAATACTTAAAGGCTCTAAATATAATACACGGCGATAACATTTGGTGGCAGTAATCTGAAAAGTGATATCGAAAAATAAAGCAAATAACACATTTAAAATACGTAATATTTGTACGAACCAATTTGTTTGCAAAACTAAGAGTGGGTAAAAACAAAAGTTATTCGAAAAAAAGGCATTTTCAACTCTTAATTGAACATCTTCAATTTTTAGTGTTACATAACAAAATAAACTAAACTATTTTTTAACAAAAGTAATATAAGCTAAATTCTTACGAAGCATGTTCTTAACACAATACAGAAGTTTATTCAGGAAAATTTTCACGAAGTTTATTCTCTTATTATCATCTTCGTCATTACTGTCACTATATTTTTGGAACTTATGTTTTAAAGATGCAGGTACTAATAAATCTAAAATTTCTTTCAGCAAAGTTTCGAATATCATTTTAGGTCGTTTTCTTTTGCTGGTTATAACGGAGTTATAGTGTAACGAACATTAAACGTTCACTGTTTTAACTTTTAACAATTTTAAACTTTTTAATCTCTGACCTACTCTGGTGACGGACAAATTAAAATAAAATAACTTACTACTAAAATTCTTCCAGTTAGAAGCGTAGGAAGAAACTGGTTGATTAAACTAACTCAAAATAATATCTAAATTAACTATTTTCTTAAATCATTTAACTTACATCAAACAAAGCAAATACATCTTAATAAATCTTAACCTGAAAAACTCAAGAAGGAATAAATCTTCACTGGTAATCGGTAGAATAAAATACTATTTTAACTAAAACATTTCTCAAATTCACTCAAGAGCACAAGTTCAGATTCGTAAAACACCTCATAAGCAAAAAAATATTTAAAAAAAAAAAAAAATCGATCAGTTCCCCTACTAAAAATCAAGCACTAGTTCTAACTTTCCTGGCACCTAAAACAAACATTCAAATATTCAATAAAACGTGGTTAGTACATATTTGCTAAAAGCACGGCGCGTTGTGAGTACCCTAAAATGCATAAACATTTCCAAAACCCCAATAAAATCTCCAAGTTTCTTAAAAGCTTTACGGCTGAAGCAAATGAAGTGACTGAACAAACCAACTACGTACAAAAAACAACAAATGCAGGTAATAACATAAAATCAAACTCATTTATTAATATCTAGGATATATTTAAACGATAGCTGGCCAGACTACCCTTACATACAATAGCAATTAATATTCTACATTAAATTTCCTTCAAGAATCATTTATCAAGATAAAATTTTGCAATTTAACATAATAACGATTAATTCGATTACACTAGAACATTAATTTAAATATTTAAACTGGATTTCACACAATAACATAAATTTCATATTTTTTGACAATAATTTCAAATTCTCCTAAGACACATAATTTTATCTATCATCAAAAGAATTTTCTTTCTACTAGTTACGCAAGATTAAATTAAGACAAATACTATAAAGGTACCAAAGAAAATATAAAATAACTCACAGTTGAACTACCGGAATCCATCATCATAAAAACTTATAGGTGACATCGGCAGAAGAATTCCCCCATTGAATTTGTCCTAAGTAATCAGCTCCAACATAAAGTTGAAGCAAAATGACATCTTGTAGATCCACTAATGAATTCGTCCTTTAAGAAATCGGCTTCAGAATAAAATTCAAGAAAATGACATCTTGTAGAATCATTAATGAAGACGCTCGGAAATCAAAAATTCTGAGATATAAAGTTGACGGAAGGAGAAATCAAGGGAATAAACTAGGTGAAACTTAGGTGCTTCAGCAGTCAACGACAACGGAAACTCTACGAGCGACGACACAATGTTGAAATTTTCTCTTCTCACGAACGCACCCGATTTTCAACAACTGGGCGGCAGAAAACCTCCATTTTGCAGGAAAAACCCCTCGGAGAGGGCTCGGAAGAGATCGAAAAGAGATCGTTCTAAGCTCTACATCTTGCATCAATTTCCGGAAAATTCTCAATTAATCGCATCTTCAAAATCTGAATCGGTCGCTCGTAAATACCAGCGCAGGCCGCCGCAGCATCGCAAACGCGAGCCTGAAAAGGGTGAAGCTCGGCCGCAGAGCAAAGCCTTGAGCTATTCACTGCTCTAGTAGTATCAAACTCTAACTCTACTCCACTCAACTTCAAACTTCTAAACTCATGCAAGAACCGAGGAAAACTCGGTTTCTCCTCCCATTAAATATTACTGGTTAAACCTATCACATAAAATTAAATTCTTGCCAAGCCGAGACTTTCACTATAATTTAACCGAACAAATTCAAACCCCTCAAACGAATCAAAATAAAGTCATTGACTACAGTTGACGACTGCCCAGCTGCAGAATGACTCTAACACCTGCGAAAATTACGACTAAAGTTCGACCCCTCTTGCTTACAAGGCGAAAAATCTAAGGAGAAACAACAAAAACTTCCATTTCAAGATCCAGTTTGCAACCTTTCCTTTCTTCCGAAGTTATAACCATGACAACATTCACAAAGCGATAAGGCAAATGAAAAAGCGAGAAGCCAATTACGATATCCATTTTACAGCTTCGTAACAAAAGACATGGGAAATAACACTATACTGCTCTCTGTTGCAACTGTCATCTTAAAGCTATTTCCACAGATCTTACTTCCGTTAAAAGACGCTCCCTTTCTTCGTTAGAAAATTGGACCTTTGAAGAAAAATAATTGCCTAAAGATTTTAAATACATTCTTTACAAATATTCATATATATATATATATATATTTATTACGTTGTTCCGGATTTCAAATTTAAAAAATCAAATACAAATAAAAATAAAATACTTAAATAATTGATTACTTAAATGACTAAACAGACTTAAATTTTGCGACACAGAATTCGCGACACAACAATAGCACCTTGATAGAAACAAATCAAAAACATCTTCACAATTTTTTGAATTGTATTTGCAATAACTTTTTAATCTTCATTTCGCGATTGCTGAGTTTGCTCTGTTAATTGCAAAATCGGTAATAAAACAGAGTGTATTATTTCAGATCCTTTTATAAATAACGTGTGTAACGTGGTTGGTATGTAGCACCACTGATATTTTGCAACAAAATAACTAGCAGCATTATGAGCATTTGCTGAACTTACCTATAATAAGCGAGTGACTCCTTTAAACTTCGCATAAACCCTTAAACAACTTCATAGTTATTAAATTAGGTTCATTGTTTAATTAAATTAACCCTTTTACACTCGAGAGGTGACTCTGGGTCATCATTTGATGCCCTAACTCGAGAGGTGACTCTCGATCACCACTATATTTTACGTAATAATTCGAGCGGTAAAGATTTTATTTCAATTTGTTTTGAACAATATCTCTTTGTAAGTGCATTCAACAATACATGAGGGTAAAACAACTGCTAATTTTTAATCTTGATAACGCTCTTTATACTTACATATGCGTCTTTCACGTTAGTTCGAACTCGATAATCGTTTCAATAGGATTTGCTGCCTAAGTATTTATGTCTGTATGCTGCAATAAACAAATTAAATCCTCAGTGTTCGTCAATTTTCTAAATCTTTGGAATAAATTGTCATCTCTGTTCGTGTACCTTTTGATGGCTCTGTCTGAAACTTTCTTTTCTGTAGAAAAATTCCTTTTGAGGAATGAAAAATCTTATTCGCATACGGATAACTAAATATAAATATACTATATCTAGATTTAAAATAATGTGCGAATCAAAAATATCAATATGTGGGGTTAAATATATGTTAAAATTTCATGCTACAAATATATTGCTGAATATTTAAATTATATTTTTAATTAGCGAAATTCTAGGTAAAATGTTTCCTGTAAGATAAAACTGGATTTAGACTCTGAAAAATAATTTCATATATCTTTTTCTTTATTTTTATTTGATCAAACACCTAATAGGAATCGTCTTTGAAGTGTTTATCGTTTTTCGTTCGCGAAGTTTGTGTTTCGGCAAAATAGAAAATATATTGTAGAGCTTTAAATTCTTGTAGCTTGTGGGGTTTTACTGCAATTTGAAAATAGCCTGACGTTAGGTCTAAGGTTGTCATACACTTAGTTGACCGAATTTTTCTTATATTTTCATCTATTATCGGGAGGGGATATGTGAGGTATTTCGTTATTCTATTTAATTTTCGGTAGTCAATGGCGAATCTCCATGCGTTCGGATCTGCGGGTAGCAGTTCATTTTTCTTTCTACAAAAACTACAGGACTAGCATGGGGGCTGGTACTTGGCGTAATTATTTTATCCTCGAGCATTTTTCTATGTGTTGCTCGAGATTATCTTCCTTCACACGGTCATACCTGTATGGCTTCGACCGAACTGGGGGCTCATTACCCGTATCTATGCCATGCGAGACAGTCTGTCAGAAGCCAGGTTTATCACCCAATAATTTAGAAAAGGTTCTTACCAGCTGTTGAATTCGTTCTTTTTCTCCTTCTTCGAGGTGATTTAGATTCGCCTCCGGGACTGCAACGTTTTCTTCTTGAATTTTGTACATCTTGACCTGTAAGGTAGAATCTTTAATATTAATATTTGCGCTAGCTGCGCGCAAGAAATCAACCCCCAATATGACTGCGGTTAGTAGATGTTTTACCACGAGAAAGTTTATTTTCAGAACTTCGTTTTTTATTTATACATACAGCCCCACCTTTGCCAAACAGACGTATTGTTTTCCTCGGGCAGCAATCACACATTCCCCTGTTGTCTTGAACAATTTATATTGACGAAAATATTTTTTTAAAAAATCCTGCTACAGGAAGTTGCATTGCGCCCCTGTATCTAGTAAGGCAGTCGTAGGAATGTCGTTTAGTAGTATTTGAATGTCCGACAAGGCCAAGATTTGTACGACTACAGTATTCAGCTTAATTTCTGAGGGATGTACCTTCTCACACGGTGACGTCATCCTCTTCCTAGTCACCGTGATTAGTTTAAATCCTTTCTTTCGTTCCCTCTGTCCAACTGCTTTTTATTTCGGCCATGCTGTGTTCTGACGGGCTTTCCTTGTATCCGGCGTCCGTACCTTCTTCTCTTGTCGATAGG